>JAJJWW010017085.1:0-152927 GCA_023531295.1 Papaver armeniacum | reverse complement strand
CGGTGCCAAGAGGATATCTCGACCCGGGTATCCACGAATGCGCATCCCATACTACGCACTCAGCAAGTCCCTAAGGTTCACAAGTTGAAAGATGTCATCAAAATGACAAAATTTTAGCACAATCTGTGTGGATCAGTATCCGGTTGCCCACCGTCCCTGACGGTCATCCAGGTTGCCACTCGTAAGTGGGATGCTAGCCGGGCCTGACAACGCACACCCTTGGCCAGTGCTAACGTGTGGGGATGATCAGTCCCATTGTCTACCCACCGTCCCAGGGCGGTCTTCCTGATATCCACTCGTAAGTGGGGTGCCACTTAGGCTAGGCAATCTCACAAGACTTGAACAAGCTCAACTCGATTCTCATAGTAACGGCAAAAGCGATTTACAAACTCTTCCCCGCGCAAAAGTTGGCCTACTCTCCAACTTTATGTTTCCATCAAGGAAAACACTCGCCAATGAGTCCACTCCGCACAAGTCCCTAGAGTTTTCTCGGAACTTGCTCGATACCATCTGTGACGACCGGAAAATTTACGCCTTTGGCGCGTTGCCTCCAGCCGTAACTCCCTGCGCCATGATGAAGCTACGATCCGGGGCCTTTAAAGCTAGGCAAATGCACGTCCATTTGCCCTTGCAAGCATGCTCGTGGAGCATGACGCAACTAACTTAGCTTCCACACCGTTCCAACTTACCCTTGTCCCGCAAAAAGGGTTTACGGCCATAAGGCCAATGCCAATGCATTTTTCATGCATCTCTGGCTTTGCCTTTTACGTAGGGAATTCATCACTGAATTCCCTAGCTAGCTGAGCATCCGTCATTGTCCAGGTATAAGCCTTGGACTTTGGCGTAGGCCGCACCAAGCCCTTGCCATTTCCTAAGTTAGCTTTCTTACCAACTCTTTATAGCTTGATAGGAAGTATGAGCATCCACTTACTGGCATGCAACTAAGCCTCATCAAGTCTGGCCACAATCATCTCTTGCGTCGAGCTACCGAGCTTAGATGATATGAGGGCCAACGTCTTTGGACCGGCAATGCTTAACTCATTGCGGCTGCCTCACGTACCCTTCCCTACTCTAAAGGGATCAAGCACGAGACCGTAGTTCATCCTTGAAGGGACGAAACTTAAACCAAATCGTTTGCAAGGCTGTGGCCTAGCAAAAGCAGTAATGGCCTTGGTCCGTATAGGCCATTCCGCCAAGATGCATAATGATTATGCATCATCGGGTCCAGCAATTGTGGCATAGCGATGCCAACGCATCAAATACCCTCTTCGAAAGGCTACGCAACTATAAATGAGCCTTAGGCATCATTTATGCTCTTCCTACTAAGCTATGAAGCTTACTTGGTACATAGTCCGTATATGCACCTTCAACCAACTACCCCTCCTATATATGTCTTAATGGAATTTCTACAAGTATGAAAAGGGAGCATATTGACATGCTTCACTATTCATGGCGTTACCATGAATTTACTCAAGGACCTGCAATGATTGCTTGAGTCTCCGTTCTATTGCACAATGATTGTGCACCACTCGTTCCGTCTGCTGCACAATGATTGTGCACCAATTGTTCTGTCTGTTGCACAATGATTACACACAACGATTGCGTACAATGATTGCGTACAATGATTGCGTACAATGATTGCATTAACGATTGCACAATGATTTATTTTGTAAGATCGAGCCCACCTACCCAACTGGCCTAATGCATCATGATGATGCAACATTGGCCCCTTGGCCAAATGCCAAACATAATGCGCCATTTTTGGCGCGGTATTAACCTTAAGCCAATCCACCTTTTTCACGCTGCGGAAGCTTTGGATGAAGCTTCATCACAAGCAAATGGCGCATCTTTTAGCATGCGCCATGCTAAAAACACGGGGTGTTACAACTATGCAAAACAAGATTTCAGTTGATAATCCTTTCAGTGGTATTCGCATACGAGTTTCTCCTTTAGGTTTATTGGTAGTACCATTAAAACCATAAATCTTATAGGTTGAAGGTATCAAATCTTCGTCTTTCCCTCCCATAGTCTTGTAAGTGTGGTAAAAAAGGATGTTTACAGAGCTTCCAAGTATCAATTAAGATTCTATTTATTGCCCATGAATTTTCTCGCCCCATCATCTTCATCATCAACGGTTTTGGGTTAATCTCCAATCTTACCACTAATGGATCATCATGCATCTCGCCACCCTCGGGTACCTCTTCTCTGCGGTAAAAGAAATAATCTGCGTTTGCCATTCTTTTAGTGGCGATGTCTTCGCGATGTTCATTACTTCTCTATTGTCGCATCTCTTGCGAAAACCCTACCGAGAACACTATCATGAAAATCTTCAATTTTCCTGCATTTAATGTACGATAGAGTTGTTGAACAAGTTTTTGGCCTTCGCTCCAACTTCTACTACAAACGTTTCTTTCCCTTTTGTTGTATTTACTCTGTGAATTTCTGAAGGTGTTGGTAATGGTTGACTCTTCTCTTCACATTTTAAGAAATGATTTAACTTCCCTTGGTCTATCATTCTGAGGATGATTCTTTTTATATTCCTACAATCATTCGTTAGGTGTCCATGAAAGTGGTGATAGGAACAAAATTCATGACTTCTATCACCTGGAGGCGGTTCATTCCCCATGTTCCATGGTGCAGGTATGTTTTTCATCAGGATTATAGCTTCCCATATTTTCTCCACGTTAGCGTTTAGTGGAGGCATCTTGATTTCTTCCCAGACTACCCTATGAACTCGCTGCCCTCTATGATAGTTATGCCTCTGACCTCCATAGGTTTCTTGCGGATTATGCCTCTAACCTCCATAGGTTTCTTGCGGCTGATCAAGCCTTTGAATTTTATTATTTCCGCCACGGTTGTAGAAATTTCTTTCTCTTTCAAATTCTTCCTGATCGCGACTTCCCATGGCTACCAACTTTTGCCGACCATCATCCGGTATCATCATTTCTTGTTGACCTTGCGAGGTACTCGCTACAGTGTTTATCAATTTAGGTAACAAACTTGCATTCGCAGCTCCTAAACTTGTATTCGCGACAGGGTATGATTCCATATCGTTTTGTTTTTCTTCTAGAGCAATATACTCCTCCTGAAGCTCTCGCAACTCAGTCATTGTGATTGTATTCTTGACTCTAAAAATTTGAATATATAACAGATTTGTCGCGAACATAGCATTAATGAATGATAAGATGAGATATCTCTCCTCCACACGACAACCCATTTCGCTACACATTGTCTTCCATCTCACAGTTAGATGCTTCAAGCTTTTATCAACCCTTTGTTTTAACCCAAATACATCTTCAATACCAGGTCGCGAGGAATTATTACTTATATATGCCCCTAAAAATATAGCCTGCAAGTGATTGAAAGATGTTATGTATTCTTCGGTAGTCCTTCAAACCATTTCAAAGCTTCTCCTGTCAAACTTGATGCAAAATATTTGCACAATATAGCATCATGATTCTCCCATTATAACATACATCTCATATAAGCTTTGATATGTTGTATCGCACAAGTTGTTCCATCGAAAATCTTTGGTTAATGTTGGTAAGTTGCACTTCGGTGGTATTCCTCCTAATTGTATCTCTTGTGTGAACGGAGTTTTCATGACTTCTTATATGGCTTCATCCAACTGTCTCTTTCCTCCTCCCCTTTTGTTGTTCATCATTCCTCTCATTTCTGCCAATTCTCTCAAAATTTGTTCATTTACATCAGAATTTGAATCTATTGGTCTTTTTAGTTCCGCTTATCTTCTTCTGCGTTCATGTCTGCTTTGACTTTCTTGTTCATCATTCTCTTCTCGTCTTTCTATGCGATCTTCTCCTTCTCTTCTTTCACGAATTCGCACACCGTTATATATATCAATTTCTCTTCTTTGTTGCCTATCAGCTCTCCTTTGTACTCTTTCATATTCTTCATTAATATTATCATTGTTGCGATTTTGTTCTCGCCTTCTTTCTCGATTATCATGATTATTCTGGTGAATTGCCTCTTCTAACTCCTGTTCTTCCATTTCTGCTCTCAATCTTTCTCTCTCGCAAGCTAGACGTGCTTGTTCAACATAATGTCTTTCAATTTCATCTTCAATCTCTTTTTGCTTCCTCCGTGCTTCTCTCCCATGCAATATTCTTCTTCCTTCTTCTTGATTTTCTTCATCAACTGGATTATTCTGCCTCTGACGCTGCCTATTTCCTTGATTTCCATCATTCTGACCATTTTGAAGAGTCTCAGGACGTGGAATATAACGATCTTCCATCATTTATCTTCTCTCGCAATGTTATATGCCTGGATTTTGCGCTTCTTCTTGGTTTTCTTCATCAGCATTTTCTGTAGGTAAAATTCTCCTTCTTTCCTCTCTAACTGATCTTGAGCTTGACCTTGTAGTGCTTCTCGACCTTCTTTCTTTTTGTAATCTCATGTTTTCCATCCTCAATTCATGATTCTGTCTTGTCAAATTTGCACGTTCCTCCGCCTCTAATCGTCTTTCTTCATGTATTGTTTGTCTCAACGCCTCTAATGCTGCGATCTCTTCATTTCCATGAATTATTTCTCCAATCCCTTCTCGGTATCTCTCCTCTTGTCCATTTTTTACCAATTGTTGTTCTTCTCCCCTTTCGTCCACAGAGTCTGATCTCCAAGTATGCACGCTTACTCTATCATAATCCACAGGTCTATCCGCTACTGGTTGAATTGGTGATTGAATTTGATTTTCTTCATTATTCCTTATGTTCCTTCTTGAGGATTCACCCATTTCATTTCTCCCTTCTCCAAAGAAGCCTCCTACTCCTTCTAATTTGTTGGTTGCTCGGATGCATTTCTTCTTCAAGCCATTTCTTAATTTTGGTAAACTGTTGAAAATTATATGAAATTCCTTCCCTACTACTCCAAATTCTTTCAAATCACGATGTCAATCCTTACTCTCTCCCTGTTTCCAGCGCCAATATGTAGTTGCAGGAAATCCTACACTACACCCCTCACAAGAATCCACACAACTAAGACATTTGAAGATGAACAACTATGATTTTTATTGATTAATTCCTTGAATGTTTACAAGATAAAATGAAAAAGAGCTAAAGAAATTACAATCACTACCAACTTTCTCTCTCCTAATGACTTGTCTAATCCCTGGAAAAAGATCCCCCTTCAACAGTCCTGCTCAACTCCTTATATAGGGTATTACACAATGGATGACAGCTATGCTATCCTTTATTTCCGGGAATGACTTGCGAAATATCGCAAGTGTACAAATATATAATCTCGGAACTCTCCTAAATCTCGCTAGGTCTTCACATCTTTCTCGTGTTTTAACTGTCGTCATTCATTGCGTCATTTATATTACTCATTTGCGACACTTTTGCAATGCTGTCGTTTATTGATCTCGCGAAGTATTGATGTCGCGATATTCTGATCCTACAACTTTCAAGCTAACCTATACGAAGTTTAACTCTAGTACATAATCAAGCGACTCTTAACATGAGTTTTGATTCACTAAAATATGATAACCAAACTTGACTTACCAACGCCTGGTGGGTTCAACCGAGCCATACTCCAACAATCTCCCCCTTTGTCAATTTTAGTGACAAAACTCTTACATCATATGGATAAACAAATTACAATAATTTATTACAATCCGCTTGATTCCCGATTCAACAACACAGTGAAACTGCTTACATTCAATCCTTGAAAATATCGTTGTTGGCATTATAATAACAAATCTATTACTCCCCCTAAGGAAGATAGGTAGATATTCAATCCGCACATCTTTGTTATATCAAACATATGACATGTTACCCGCCCTTAGTCTGTGCTTTCACTCTTTCGTTAGATAAAAACATTCAAGTACCAATGTTCTTTTCCCTAGCGATGCCAATCAATATAAATATCAATGCCAGCATCACCTGTTTACTCCATATATTTCTCCCCATTTTTGTCAAAAAAATGACAAAGAAACGAAAAAATAAAGGACAACACAAAAAGAATCTTACAAATCTCAGAATAGACTTGCAAACCTGTAGAGTTAGGCACGAGGGTTCCACACATCATGTTCTGATAACCAATATCAAAACCGAAACTACAAGTAGTCTTATTTTGATATGTTACCACGGAAACAATTATCCGAAACAATTTTTCCAATTTAGTTTAGCAAACCAAAAACAACTAAGCATGTTAGTCCCTTTGCTAAACCGATTGTTCAAAAACAACTGTTTAATTCGATAACACCAAAATAAAGATAAACTCCATTTTTCTCATCAGGTTCTAATTATCCATAAACTTAGACCTTTCAATTTTAAACAAGACAAGTACTAGGTTAGTTAACTAGCATTTCTTGTTTAGGCATTCGATTAGACTTGAATAACCGAAACCTCACTTCGATAAGTCTTACTAAGATCAGAATTAACTTAGTTTCTTATCCGGAATCGAATTGGACTAAACAACTCATCCCGTACACATATTATTTCGTTAAGCCATAAATAATTCATACAAACCAAAATAAATCAACTTGCATAATTATTCACCTCAACCGGAAGCAATTGAAACAACATAGACAATATAAGCACCGCAATTGCACCGTAATTTTGTAAGCCTAAACGATTGATACCATACAAAAGCAAGATAACAATAGTTTTTCTTAACCGGAACCAATTGAATCACACACACACATCAATTGTACCGAAATTTTGTAAGCCTAAACAATTGATACCACAAAATAAAGCAAGATAACAATAGTTTTTCTTAACCGGAACCAATTGAAACACACATCCACACACACATCATGGAATAAATATCAATTGAGCCGAAATTTTGTTAAGCAAAAGCAACAAATATATATAATACAAACTCAGGCTTTTCTTCAATATGAAAACAATTAACTAACAAGATTTTTACCTCAAATTTCGCATCCACTTCTCCAATATGATTGCATCTTCGTCCAAGGAGAATTGATATCGAAATATCACCACATTGTCATCCTTATGCGTGAACAAAAGAATAACAACACACCTCAACCTTTACCAGAGAAAGGTTGAAAACCGGTTTTAACAATTGCAAGCAAAAGTTGAAAACCGTCGAAACACATAAGCTTTTATGCTAAACCAAAACCGATTCAACATATTGTGACTTTTTTCACATATTGTTTCTATCAGAATCCCTCACAATCCTTTGATAAAGCCTACCTATAAGGGATAGAACTTAATCCTGTTAAATCAAAAAGTCACCCAAACCATGAGGGTTCACAATATATGAGATCGAATATTAAGTTAGTAAAACCGAAATCAAACATCCCATAAACATACATAGCAATAAGGTAAAGGCAATTAAGCACAGGCTATGTAAATCGAAAACTATCACATGAAAAATTACTAATCAAATAATTTTATTCATAATAGTTTTATTCATAATAGACCAATACAATCAATGAAAGAAATCAAAAATTGATGTTTATTAAACTAGGATTTTAGAATTCTTCAAAAATCTTGAGATCTCTTGCGCTTGATGGGAATGGTTCTCCTTATCCCTTGAAGCGATCCTTGATTGAAGACTAATTCCTCAACCGTGTGAGAGTTGGATTCCTCCTCGTTTTCTCTTTTGGTGAGTAAATCCAGTTGCTTGAGCGTTTGAGCTTGAACTAATAAAGAATTTTCAAGGCTACGTCTTTGTTTATGGGTGAAAACTGTTTCTACTGGTTTTGGTAAATTTGGGTGTGTGTGGATGAGAAACGAATCTAAACCCTAAACAAATGCACTGCACAAGAGTGCTTTTGATTCGAGAGATCAATATATACAATTCTGTCCTAAACCAAGAAATGGCCGTTCTAGACTTGCTTCGGTCACAAAGTGAAGGAGATGGGGTTGATCTTAGGGAGGGAAGAAAAGAAGGTGTTGAGATTGTGAAGGTGTTGGCTGTTTATCACTTGTATCAGAATGTTGAACTGGCTTGCACAATGTAAGCTATCAGTTCTGGGTGTTTTCTGGATACGGACAACACTTGGTTTTTTCTGTGTTATTTGGAAATAGGTGAAGGACCTATTTATACAAGTCATTGAGCGCAACCCTCATCTCATAGGAAGTGAAGGAGGTGAAGTGATGGAGTAGTGGGGTCGTGTAGGAGTGTTGATTGTTACACGATCACAACTTTGCCCACTTCCCTCATCACTGTTAACCGTCCACCTTTTCCTGACACGTTCTTGTAATAGCGCGTTGCACGCTGTAAACCGCCAGACCAATACCCCAGTAAGTATCCCCTAGTTTGTAACATGATTTATATCTCGAATGAGCGGATCATGGGACCCACCGCAGGAAATAGCATACGGTGCTAAGTTATTTAAGAAATTGATATTCATGAAATATCGTGTATACTCGATTCATGTAACGCATCGAAAACAATCAATATGTATGAAGCATCGCTGTTTTAAAGCTTAAACGAATAAGTCGTGGATTAAGCGTCTTAAAATAGCATCACGTCCAACCATGTTCGAGTGATCGTTTGGAGGCCTCATGGGCGAGCCATCCCCTGGTCGATCACTCCCTGCGGAAGAGTGGCGGACGATGATCATCAAGGTGCTTTATTGGCCGCTTAACCCTTAACCTAGTCTGTCCGACCAAGCTGGCAAAGTTGGACGGACGAGATGGTTTACGGCATATATCTACGACCGTTAATGAAATTTGGGGTTTTTAAGAGGTGCGCAAGCATCACTCTTTGTCTTGACCGAATTCAAGCATGGGCGTTATTTTTGGTGGGACCGACCGGGCATGCGTGTAGACGGCCTGTCGGTGTACATGTCCATACCGCTTTGTCTCATGAAGGCTTGATCTAGGCCACTCAAATTGACTGGCAAAGATGAGTGGTCGTGATCGATTGCGACGGAAATCCATTGCCGCAAAGGATTTGGAAGTCGCGTAACATGCCACCTTCGGGCGTGCGTTTCGAGGCGCTCGACCTTGGTTTGCCTAGGCCGGCCGGTCACACGCACAGGTGGGCCCATGGTGATCACGTCAACATCCTTGGGACCTCTTGAATCTATATCTACACCCTCCGTTTAGGCTGGCGAAGATGGATGGACACGATCGAACTACGACAGATATGCATCGCCGCAAACCCTAATTAAGGTTTTGAATTGGTCACGCGTACGTGACTTTGGCCAAACGGTTTGGCACATTGTGATATTTCTTTGGAGAGATCGATCACATGGGGCCCATGTTGGGCCGGTGGTAAACACATGCATATCTTCCTGATGGTCCCAAATGCGATCTAAGCCATCTAAATAGGCTGGCTAAGTTGGATGGTCGTGATCGATTTAAGACGCTAGTGGACTTCCACGACCCTCGAAAGCATCACACCCACCATGTTTTGAGCAATCGTTCATTGCTCCATGACCATGACGTGAGCAAACCGATTAGGTATGGGGAGAGTGGGCCCGCCAACGTGTATGTTAGTGCTTCCCTAATAATTCATGGAATGATCTAATCCGTCCAACCAGGTTGGTGAAATTGGACGATCATTCATTAATGAGATTCATGCTACTCTGCTGAGAGTGAACACTCAGTCGTTATGTCATGCAAATAATGAGAGTTCGGCTGAGAACACAACACGGAAAATACTAGGAAAATCATGCATTAATTATTAATGCTAATGAAATTCACAGAATATTTGGGATTGCTGTTGCACGCACCATTCTAGGTGAATTTTGCGTATTTATTGAATTGCTTCAAATAAATAAAGTGAAGAGGTTTTCTGCACTCATCACTGTTTAAACGGCTTTTCCCTTTGCAGGGTGACAGCGTATAAAAATACTGGTTTTACAATGTTAGCCCTGAACTAAAATCCACCATCAACATTAAGTCCCCTGCCTAGCACGTAATGGTTGCACTATTGCGGGGTAGGCATTAGATGGTGACAGTTTGAATGTTAGAACGATTAAGCTAATGTAAACGAATATTTACCGTAGAGATGAACACCACCTTATGCCTTAAATGTCCCAGAGCTGGTCAAACCATTCATATCCAGCGGCTTTTCCGACCTTGATTAGGGTTTGAAAGAAAGCATGACTTGGTCGGTGTTGAATCCTTACTCATCGGATAGACCTCGGCGCAGCCGATTTGGTCTTCCTTTAGGGTTTCCTCGATATATATATATATATATACAGGTGGGGATTCAAAACTACCGTTTACTGTTTCGTGATAGGGTTTTCTTGTAAAAACTCCACCTTTTCATCATGTCCAACAACAGTAGATCTTCTTCTTCATACCAACCAGGCTCTCCTGCTAAGCGTACACGACTTGCATCTGAGGTATGATTCCGATCCTATCTCTTGATTTCAATGACGCCATTATTTATTTATTTTACTTCTGTTACTTTTATTTCAGTGTGAATGAATTCCTCCGAGTTAAGAAGATCATACCGGTTCGTTCTTCTCCGAGTTAAGAAGATCATAACGGTTCGTTCTTCTTCTCTTTCTCTTTTCCAAACAATTGTTTGTTCTTCACGATCAGGTGAATAAACCTCCCTTTTTCGTAGAGATACCCTACTGGAACATGTGTGACAGTAATCGATGATGACGACTTAACTAGTCCTCTTCCTTCAAACTCAAACACGCCTACCCCCGCGGATCTTGAAGATGCTGATCTGGGTATCTTATCTTATGAATATCCCAATGCAGGCCTTTCGTTCGATGTCCACATGAGATGTCTGTCTTCCAGTTACCGAATTGTCGGCGGATTCTTAGTGCGGAAGGAGTTTATGTCTTTATACACAAAAGTATGGAGAAAGTATGGCCATATCGCAACCAGGAATGTAGTTCGACACTGTTCATCTGCTTTGGTCACCACAGTAAACTGCCTTCTTCCCATGATTGCTGAGATGGAGAATATCTCTATCCGCAACGCTGCTGAATCAAACCTCGAAAAGTGGGAAAACATGGTGTCTACCTGCGAATCCATGGAGTTCAACATGGGATGGTTGCGCCAGTGTCTTGAAATCATCAAGGTTGATCGAGCTGGTATCCTCGTGAATGTAGTTACTGCTGCGAAAGCTATCTTGGAGGAGGAGAAGGCTCTGGCTGCGGAATCAGAGAAGGTGGAGCAGGCAGTTCAAAACTTGAAGAATAGGTTAGAGAGATACCAAACTAGGTTGAAGATGATGCTCTCAAGGAACTATAATCTGTTGGACGACCTCTTCTAAGATGTGCTCAGCTGTACTCCCTTGTTGTCAATGGCGTTCACGTCATCCTTTTTTTTTTTTCCGAACATCCTTGAGAAATGAATTGCATTGGTTTTTTGGTAGATGGATGAAGTTTTTACATTAACTTATTTTTTGAATAAATTGATAATTCACATCTGTAATGAAAAATGCATGTATTGCCATGTCATGGGACAGTAGCGGGACAATGATCAAGCATGGTATGCCTTGAGCCATTTTCCGTTAATGACTGCTTCTAACTTGCCTCCATCCACCCTAGTGACCTTGTAGTAGCAGGTATTGTAATCCTTGGTAATCACGTAGGGACCTTCCCATTTCGGAGAGAACTTTGGTGCATACATGTCTTGCTGAATGTGCTTGGCCGTCTTCAAGACTAAATCTCCTACTTTAAAAACACGTATCTTTACAGTCTTGTCATACGCCATGGAATTCCTATTTCTGTACACTTGAGTACGTTCCTCTGCCTTGCTTCTTCTGGAATCCAGAGTGTCTAACTCAGCGATTCTTGAGTTAGATGCTTCAGCCTCGTTCCAGTGGACCCCACATGCTGCTGCAATCCTGGATGATGGGATCTTGATTTCTGTTTGGAGGATCGCGTCCGCACCGTAAACAAGTGAATATGGAGAAACCCCAATGGAGCTTCTAGGTGTCGTCCGGTACGCACATAGCGCCATCGGCAACTGTTCATGCCACTCTCTAGGATTGTCATGTACTGTTCGACTAAGAATCCGAATTAACGTTGTTGGTGCTCTCAGCCTGTCCGTTTCCTTGAGGGTAGTAGATGGTGGAGAAGACCTGTTTAATTCCATATTCTTCAAGCAACTCTCGTACATGTTTGTTGGCGAAGGGGGTGCAGTTATCAGTGATAATATGCTTAGGCGCACCAAAACGACAAATGATGCACTCTTTAATGAAAGCCGCAATCGTTGCTCCTATAGTCCCTCGTAGAGGAATAGCCTCAACCCATTTGGTGAAATATTCCGTCGCGGTTATGATGTACTCATGCTGCTTCGATGACGGCGGATTGATCTTCCCAATAATGTCAAGTCCCCAGCTATAAAATGGCCATGGACTGCTTATCGAGTGTAAAGGAGTGGAAGGTGCGTGAACAAGGTTCCCATGAATTTGACATTTGTGGCAGCTCCGAACAAATACAGCTGCGTCATCCTCCATGGTCGGCCAATAGTATTTCTCGTGTATCTGGAGAAATATTTTCCTCTTACCTTGATGTTCCCCATCATGCATTTCCTTCAACATAATTGGAATCTCCACCTCATCCAGGCACCGTAACAGATCGCCTCCAAAGCTTTTGCGATACAAGATCCATTCGTGAAATACGAATCGCTTCACCTTTTGTTTCATCTTGACATCATCCTTTTGATTAGCAGGAGTTACTCCATCACGGAGATAGATAATATACGGCTCTCTCCAGTCCCTAGTATGACTTATGCTGAAAACCTCTAGTTGATATGGCGGCGCTTGACAATTTGAGCAAGACTTTTGGAGTAGCCTAGATTGAATCTCCATTTCTGGCCAGTAATAGCCCAGGCGTTGAAGACGACGATAGAGTGTTACCACCAAGGTTTGCCCGCATATTTCATCGTGAACGTGGTTAAGCCACAACTGAGCTTCTTCATCTCCGAGACATCTTGATAGGGAACCATCCGGGTTTCGATGATATAACATACCATGAAGCATGAAGAAGTTTTGCGGGGTTTTGAGAATTACCTTTCCTTGAAAAAGCGAGTTGCTAAGCTCCTGAATGATCGGAGTTCGCCAATCGTAGGTTCCAGTGTCTTTGCATTATGAAAGCCACGTTGATTCTACCGTTCTTCTCTTCACCGTCAGGGTTTCTTCTAAACCTTCGAACTGTAATTTAGATGCCAGCGTTGCTAAACAATCGGCGTGTCTGTTGTTGCTGCGGCCAACATGGGTTATGGTTGCATCAGCAAAGTAGTTTAGTAACTTTTGCGCTTCTGATCGGTATGGCGCTAGTGTCACCTCATTCAATGCATATACTCCATTCATATGATTAACTAGTAGCTTAGAGTCACCCCTTATTTCCATATGTGTAACCCTGCTTGTTTGGCTAATGACAGTCCTATGAGGAAGGCTTCATACTCCACTGAATTATTAGTGCATTGAAAGTCCAACTTGAAGGAGTGTGAGAAGACTTTTACGGTTGGAGATACTAGGACTATGCCTGCCCCTCCAGTATCATTGCTAGGAGTGGCAGAGCCGTCAAAATATAACAGCCACGCTTCTTTTTCGACAACGGAGATGTCTGAAAATTCTCCAGGAAGATCCTCACGTAGCGCAGTAGTGCCTTCCCCAGGGAATGCTTCTAGTAAATCTGCAACTTCTTGTCCCTTGATAGCTCTAGGTGATGCACACGTTATGTCTAACTCTGACATTTGGAGAAGCCACTTAGCCGACCTTCCCATCAGGACCGGTTTTGAAAGCAAAAACTTCGCAGGATCAGATTTAGATATGAGTACCACCTTGTTGGATAGCAGGTAATGTCTGAACTTCTGAATGAAATGGATTAGGGCTAAGAATTCCTTCTATTCCTTGGGATATCTGAGCTTAGTATATCTCAATATTCGGCTGAAATAGTATATAGGATGTTCGATTCCCTCGTCATCTTCTTGAGCGAGCAAAGCCCCGACGGCGGTATCACTGAAAGCAGTGTAGAGATATAACGGTCTTCCTTGGACGGGAGACTTCATGATGGCTGGAGATGACAATATTCGCTGAATCTTTCGAAACGCTTCCTGTTGTACTGCGGTCCAAACGAAACTTGCTCCTTTCTTCAGCAAGGGGGTGAATGAAGTAATGAGTTGGGCTAAACCAGGTATAAAACGTCGAATGTAGTTCACCTTGCCCAAGAAGCTTTGGAGTTCCTTCACAGTTCGTGGTGGCGGCATCGTGAGGATAGCTTGAGTCTTGGATGGGTCCACTTTGATCCCCTCAGCAGTTACCTGGAATCCCAGAAATTTGCCTGAAGAGACGCCGAAAGCGCATTTCAAAGGATTCATCTTCAATTTGTATTCACGACACCTTTCGAACACTTTCCGTAGGACTCCTGTGTGGTCCGCCCGAGCATTCGATTTGACTACTATATCATCCATGTAGTCTTCGACTTGCTTATGCATCATGTCATGGAAGATTACCGTCATAGCGCGTTGATACGTTGCGCCAGCATTCTTTAAACCAAAAGGCATAACAGTATAGTAAAAATTTCCAAAAGGAGTTCGAAAAGTTGTCTTACTTGCGTCACGCTCATACATCCTTATCTGATTGTAGCCACTATATCCATCCATGAAGGAAAACATGCCATGTCTGCTGGTGGCATCTACTAACATGTCAATGTTAGGTATAGGAAAATCGTCCTTGGGGCAGCATTTGTTCAAGTCTCTGAAATCCATGCAGCACCGGATCTGTCCGTATTTCTTTTTCACCGGAACCACATTAGCCAACCAGGTCAGATGATGAATGGGTTTAATGATTCCAGTAGCTAGCAACTTCTGAATCTCAGTCTTGATTTGTTCTTGCACCTCATGCCTGGATTGCCTCGGAGACTGGTTTATCGGCTTGGATCCAGGTATGACATGTAGATGATGGGTAACCAATTTTTCATCTAAACCGGGTATCTCTTCATACGTCCAAGCGAATATGTCCTGGTATTCTTTGAGAAGTTGCACGAGCTTCGTGCGTTCATCCGTGGACAAAGTTGAGCTGATGGAGATAGGCCTGGGAGTTTCTTCATTCCCGATATTAACGATTTCGAGTTCATCATTCGTGGAGTTGGTGACGTCTTGCAGCTGTCGTGGAGCGTCCAACACCTCTTCTTGTGGCTCGTCGTTTTTGTAGTATTCGACTGGGCGGAGAGACTGGGCATCGTCTCCCCTGCTAATTGCTAACATCAGCGTCGGTACACAGTTTTCCCTTTTTGATCACGGCTCGCCACAAAAGTTCGCTCCCTCTTAGTGTGAACGTGGGTCGCTGCTTTACCGGATGAAGAAGAACGCCTTGTCAGCAAAGATGCATCGTGGGGCTTAGCCATCAATTATGCAAGTCGGTCCTCCTCCTGGATTGACGCCCACGTGGGGAGTGGGACGCAATGAACTTTGTCTAATTCTTCTCGCGGAGCTTCTCTTGGTTCAAATAATTCCACTCCACATATCGGTGCGTAAGGAGACAACGATGCAGGGATACAAACGACTTCTTTATTCAACATAGTATTCAGGCATTGGTGATACGTCGAAGGGACAATCCTAATGTCATAAATCCATGGTCTCCCTATTATCATATGGTAGTCCGGCTCCTTTTCTATGACTTCGAATTTCACCTTTGACTGAACGGGCCTTATAGATAAATTCAGATTGACATACCCGTACGTATTGGTTTGGTTTCCTTCAAAGTCTCTGTCATCGTGGTAGGCTGTCGCACGATCTTGCTTGGGCGTACCTTAGCCGTCTTGAGTGTCTTGAGAGTAATCACATTCGAAGATGCTCCTGTGTCGATGAGGGCCCTCTTGAACTCTGAATCCTTGATGCGCGCAGTAACGTGTAGGGCCTGGTTGTGACCCTCTTCCGCCATCATGTCTTCCTATGTAAATGTAATATTATTCACATACTTCTCTGATGTTTTTGAGACTTCTGGACGTGAAGGAGTTCAATGCACGTCTAGGGCTATCTGGTTAATTGCAGCAAACGTCTCCGGCCGCTGATTCTTCGAGAGGTGTAAAAGTTCGCACAAACTTTCCACTAAAGAAGCTGCTTCCTGATCCACCGGCCTCCGGTTCATAGTGAAACTATTGATTTGAGGAGGATCAGTCCCCAGTGTAGAATTCTCCGTGATAGGACCGCTCATATTTGATGTCATCTTGATGAGGAGATTGAGTATGTCGTTTATCGCTTCTTTGATCAGGTTCATGTTCTTTGTGTGAATCTCCTGCACCCGTGCTAACTCGATCAATGTTGGGATTTTTCCGGTTACACTATCAGATACACCGTTGGGAAGAAAGGTATCTCAATTGAAGGAACTTCGACCAGGATTTGAAGCTGGGTCAGTCCTAAGACCAACCATTTTGAAATCAACCAAATGGGATTGGGTATTGAAGAAATTGACTTCACAACCGAGAGATTAATCTCCCACTGTGGTCGCCAATTGTTTATGGGTGAAAACTGTTTCTACTGGTTTTGGTAAATTTGGGTGTGTGTGGATGAGAAACGAATTTAAACCCTAAACAAATGCACTGCACGGGAGTGCTTTTGATTCGAGAGATCAATCTATACAATTCTGGCCTAAACCAAGAAATGGTCGTTCCAAACTTGCTTTGGTCACAAAGTGAAGGAGATGGGGTTGATCTTAGGGAGGGAAGCAAAGAAGGTGTTGAGATTGTGAAGGTGTTGGCTGTTTATGACTTGTATCAGAATGTTGAACTGGCTTGCACAATGTAAGCTATCAGTTCTGGGTGTTTTCTGGATACGTGACGACACTTGGTTTTTTCTGTGTTCTTTGGAAATAGGTGAAGGACCTATTTATACAAGTCATTGAGCGCAACCCTCATCTCATAGGAAGTGAAGGAGGTGAAGTGATGGAGTAGTGGGGTCGTGTAGGAGTGTTGATTGTTACACGATTACACCTTTGCCCACTTCCCTCATCACTGTTAACCGTCCACCTTTTCCTGACACGTTCTTGTAATGGCGCGTTGCACGCTGCACGCTGTAAACCGCCAGACCAATACCCCAGTAAGTATCCCCTAGTTTGTAACATGCTTGATATCTCGAATGAGCGGATCATGGGACCCACCGCAGGAAATAGCATACGGTGCTAAGTTATTTAAGAAATTGATATTCATGAAATATCGTGTATACTCGATGCATGTAACGCATCGAAAACAATCAATACGTATGAAGCATCGTTGTTTTAATGCTTAACCGAATAAGTCGCGGATTAAGCGTCTTAAAATAGCATCACGTCCAACCATCTTCGAGTGATCGTTTGTAGGACGCATGGGCAAGCCATCCTCTGGTCGATCACCCCCTGCGGAAGAGTGGCGGACGATGATCATCAAGGTGTTTTATTGGCCGTTTAACCCTTAACCTAGTCTGTCCGACCAAGCTGGCAAAGTTGGACGGACGAGATGGTTTACGGCATATATCTACGACCGTTGATGAAATTTGGGGCTTTTAAGAGGTGTGCAAGCATCACTCTTTGGCTTGACCGAATTCAAGCATGGGCGTTATTTTTGGTAGGACCGACCGGGCATGCGTGTAGACGGCCTGTCGGTGTACATGTCCATACCGCTTTGTCTCATGAAGGCTTGATCTAGGCCACTCAAATTGACTGGCAAAGATGAGTGGTCGTTATCGATTGCGATAGAAATCCATTACCGCAAAGGATTTGGAAGTCGCGTAACATGCCACCTTCGGGGGTGCGTTTCGAGGCGCTCGGCTTTAGTTTGCCTAGGACGGCCGGTCACACGCACAGGTGGGCCCACGGTGATCACATCAACATCCTTGGGACCTCTTGAATCTATATCTACACCCTCCGTTTAGGCTGGCGAAGATGGATGGACGTGATCGAACTACGACAGAGATATGCATCGCCGCAAACCCTATTTAAGGTTTTGAATTGGTCACGCGTACGTGACTTTAGCCAAACGGTTTGGCACATAGTGATCCTCCTTTGGAGATATCGATCACATGGGTCCCATGTTGGGCCGGTGGTGAACACATGCGTATCTTCCTGATGGTTCCAAATGCGATCTAAGCCATCCAAATAGGCTGGCTAAGTTGGATGGTCGTGATCGATTTAAGACGCTAGTGGACTTCCACGACCCTCGAAAGTATCACGCCCACCATGTTTTGATCAATCGTTCATTGCTCCATGACCGTGCCGTGAGAAAACCGATTAGGTATGGGGAGAGTGGGCCCGCCAACGTGTGTGTTAGCGCTTCCCTAATCATTCATGGAATGATCTAATCCATCCAACTAGGTTGGTGAAGTTGGACGATCATGATCGTTTTAAGACTGCCTTGAATAGTTTGTGTTCGATTGAATTTCTTCAAAGCATCACGACCACCCTACTTAGGGTTGGCGTTTGACGTTGCTAGGAGATGTTCGTGTGATGTCCGACCGGCTAGGGCATAAGTTGTAGGATCATAATATCGCCACAACAACAATTCGCGAAGACAACGAATAACAACAACACCGCGAGTCGATGAGGATTAAATGTAAATGACGACCGATGACGATAGGAAGATATGAAATCGCGAAAGTTAAGAAGTGTCGCGAATATGAATATTCGTACGCTGCGACACTTCGCAAGGCACTTCCGAAATAAGGGACAACAGTGTCATTCACCATGTACTACCCTATATAAAGGGATGAGTGAATCTGCAGAGGGAGAGGTCTTTTTGGATTGGAGAGCAAGTCATTAGGAGAGAGAAAGAGAGAGAATTTTGTAAGTTCTTAAGTGTAATTCTATTTTCCTGTGTAAAGATTCAAGAAAGTTATTAATAAACATTCATAATTGTTCATCTATTATCTTTTGAATGGATTAGTTTAACTAAATATAGTGAGGGGTGTATTGTGGGATTTCCTGCAACTACATATTGGCGCTAGAAACAGGCTTTGAACAGCGTTAAAAGAAGAGAATTAACAAGAAAGAAATTTGAGATAATTTTCAAGAAAATTTACTAAAAGAGAAATGGCTAGAAGAAGAAATATACTTGAACAACCTATGAGAAGAAGCGGAAGACTTGGCTGAGAAAGCGAGAAATGAAAGAGGAGAATCGTCAAGGATGAATATGAGGAATGATGAAGAGAATCATGTCCAAGCTTTAATTCCACCGATAATAAATGAAACTGTTATTACGATAGAGTAAGTGTGCACACTTGGAGGACGGATTCTGAGGATGAAAGGGAAGAAGAGCAACAATTGGTAGACAATAGACAAGGAGAAGAAGATCAAAGAATGAATGGAGAAATGAATCCAGGGAAATGAAGAACTCACAAAGATTGGAAACATTGAGACAAACGATACATGAAGAGAGGCGACTAGAGGCGGGAGGAACGAGCAAACTTGACAAGACAGAATCATGAATTAAGGATGGAAAATATAAGATTGCAAAATAGAAGATCGAGAAGCAACTGCGAGATCGAGTTCAAGATCGACTAGGGAGAAAGAAGGAGAGCTTTACCAACAGAAATTACAGGGTAGAAAACCAACGAGAAGCACAAAATCTCACTCAATATCATGAAAGAAGAGAGGACGCTTGAAGATCGTTATATTCCCCATCCTGAGAATTTTCAAGATGAGCGGAATGAAGAAAATCGGGAACTAGGCGATTTCAGGGGCCAAATGATCCAGCCCGGAAGAAGGAAGAGCAATACTACATGGAAGAGAAGCATTGAGAAGGCAAAAAGAGATCGTGGACGACATTGAGAAACATTATCTTTGAACAAGCACGCTTTAGCCCGCGAGAGAGAGAGTAAGAGAGCGTAGAAGTGGAAAACCAAGAATTGGAAGAAGCAATCCCAAAATAATCACGACAACCGAGAGAGGAGGAGCGAGCACAAGATCGTATCAATAGGAATACCAATGGAGAATACGAAAGGATGCGAGAGGAGAGTTGATAGAGAACCCGGAGAGAACAATAGATATAATGGTGTGCGAATTGATGAAAGAGACGAAGGAGAAACTCGCAGAGAAAGGAGAGAAGAAAATAGTGAACAAGAAGGTCAAAACAAAGGCATGAACGAAGGCGGCAAGAGGCAGAGCTAAAAGACCAGCAGATCAAATCCCGAGGAAAATGAGCAAATCTTGAAAGAACTAGCAGAAATGAGAAAACTGTTAAAACAAAGAAGAAGGAAGGAGGAAGAAGACAGGTTGGATGAAGCCATCGCAGAAGTTGCGAAGACTCCTTTCACAATAGAAGTACAAATGGGAGGAATACCACCTAAGTGCAATCTTCAAGTAACCAACATTTTCGATGGAACAACCTGTGCGTACAACACATCAAGGCTTATATGAGATGTATGTTACAATGGGAGAATCATGATGCCATATTGTGCAAATACTTCGCATCAAGCTTAATTGGAGAAGCACGAAATGGTTTGAAGGATTACCAAGAAACACAATCTCATCATTCAACCATTTACAAACTATTTTCTTGGGAGCTTATATAAGTAACAATTCCATGCGACCGGGAATTGAGGATGTATTCGGATTGAAACAAAGAGTTGGCGAGAGTTTAAGACATCGACAATGAGATGGAGAACAATGTGCGGTGAAATGGCCGGAAGGGTAGAGGAAAGATATCTCATTTTATCATTTGTAAATGCTCTCTTCGCAACAAGTTTGTTATACATTCAAATATTCGTAAATTAAAAATACGATTACGATGGCTGAGTCAAGAGAACTTCAAGAAGAATACATTGCTTTGGAAGAAAGACAAAATGAAATGGAATCATACCCAGATTGCGAATACAAGTTCAAACGCTGCGAATGCAAGTTTATTACCAAAATTTTTAAACTCGGTGGCGACCACTTCGCAAGGGCAACCTAAAACGAAATTGATGATGGACACAGAAAAATAGTAGCTATGGGAAGCCGAGATCGGGAGGAGTTTGATAGAGAAAGGAACTACTACAACCGCGGCAACAATAATAAAATTCAGAGATTAGATCATATGCAAGAAACTTATGGAGGACAAAGGCGTAATAACCATGGAAGGCCAAGAAATCGTAGAGTGGTATGGGAAGAGATAAGAATGCCACCACTAAATGCTAGTGTTGAGAAAATTTGGGAAGCTATACTTGTAATGGAGGACGTACCACCACCATGGAATGCAGGCGGTGAACCACCACCAAGCGAAGGAAGTCATGAATATTGTTCTTACCATCGCTTTCATGGACATTTAACAAATGATTGCGAAACATAAAGAGAATCATCCTCCGAATGATTGATCAGGGGAAGTTGGCTCATTTTCTAAAAAATGAAGAGAAAGGGAAGCAAGTACTAACAACATCACCATAGAATTGCAAAGAACATCGTAATAGAAGTGGGAACAAAGGCCAAAAATATATTTTACAATTCTATCGTTCATTCATATCGTACAATCGAAGACTTTCACGATAACGTGCTTAGTAGAGTATATGCAAGAGATTTTCATAACAAAGAGGTGATGAACTTTGCGAGAAAGACATTAATCCAAGACCAGTTGATGGAGAAGATGACGAAGAAAATTGTTGGGAAATCAATAGAATCTAATCGATACTGGAAGTTCGGTGAATTATTTTTACCATACTTATAAGACTATGGGTGGAGAGGATGAAAATTTGATTCCTTCAACATACAAAATTTATGGTTTTAACTAACAAACAAAAACCTCAAAAGGCATAAAAAGTAAGTCAATGATCTGCGATAAGTAATCGACAAAGATATATCAAAGGCAAGACTAAGAAGAAATGATATGTGAGAATTTCGACAAAGAGAATGTACAAGAATCCGAGGCAAAAATGAATGAACAACATTGTGCGATGTCTTCGCAAATTAAATATCAGATGACAATTAAATATGAATGATTGAATGATTTAACAACAATGAATGAATAAATGAATGGGACGATGACCTAAAGTCGTTTGATCCTGCAGAAAAGTGTAAAGACGTCCTGCGATTTCGTCGCAAGACGCAATGTCATGGGGCTTTACTTTCGCAAGAGAATTTAGGCTGTCATATTGTCGCATGCCAAATATCCTGCAGAGGCAAAAATACTTGAATAATGATAAGACAAGGTCAATGGGTTTTTACATGCAAGTGTAAAGACGTCCTGCGATCTTGTCGCAATAAAGGGTGGCAAGTAGTAAGACCTTTACTTAGGAAGGTCAAGAATATGGGGATGGAAAAGATGAAATATTGTTATCCATCTTCCAATGAAAGAGTTATATATTAATGATGTTAGCCAATTATATTACAAGGAAAAAAAGAAAAGAAAAGGGAATGAAGATGGAATTTATGGACAACAAACCCAAGAAGTTTACAAAAAGACACAAAATGCACAGATATTACACGAAGGCGAAAGAAACAAAAAGAAATATCTCTTTGGTTCTTCTCCTCTATCTGATCCTTCAATTCTATTATTCTCGCCGCGATTGAAATATTTATTCTCGCGTTAAGGTTGAGATTCTTTGCGGTGTGTTTTTCGCATTCAAGTTCTTCAATTCTTGCTCTTTATATCTTTAACCAAGGAAATGCTCGGTATGAAGACTAATATCAACACCTAAATTATTCTGGCATCTAAGATTTTCACGGCCCAAGCGAATTCATCATCATTATTTATAATAAGAAGTGAACGAATTTGGTTTTCTCGCTCAGTAAGTAAAGAATTCTGACGAAGCAATTCATCTCGCCCATTTGCCCTCTATATGGTCACTAATTTTCTTCCTTAAAATTTTGGTTTTCTCATGAGATTCGAGATACATTTGTTTAAACTGTTGGTTGTACTTAAACTAGATCTGTAGTTCACTTAATGAAAGTTGGAGTTGTTGAGATGAGCGAGAAGAGTATCATTATCCATAGCGTTTAAGATAAAATAATAAGAGGGAAAATTTTTTTATACCATAAAGTTGTTGATTAGCATTACGGAGAGTGGTAACTTTGTCTTTCGACGTTTCTAATTCTTTGATCCTTGTGCAAGATTGGGTAGGATATAGATTAAAAAATGAAGTTGGAAGGGAAACAGATGTTACGGATCTAGAAACTCCTTTGAAAGAGTCATTGCCATCCAAGAATGTAGCATTGCATACGTGTTGAATCCAAAACATTATCATTATCATCTTCATCGGAAGATTGTCCTTTTCGCTTCTTAGATGGTGGAGCCTTATCCTTGCGTGCATTAGCTTTAGCTTTGCCTTTAACCTTCGGGCATCGTTTCTTCAAGCGTCAAGTGAAGATAAGCAACAATATTGTTAAGTAATACAAAAAGATATCTTACTTCATCCGTAAGTGGTCAAGGTACACTTTTCCTCGACAAACTCAATCTCAAACTATGGAGACATACCTCTTTCGCCTTCTTGGGCCACTTAAATTCCCAGGACGATTTTTGCGGCTGCGGCTTGTCCATTTAAGAGCAAAGGAACAACCCACCAAATTAGTGTTCGAGTAATTTATCCTCGCCAACTTATGTGTTTTCCACAAGCTCATTATTTCGATCATTCCTTTGCCAAGACCACGAAACTCGAGCATTAGGCGATATGGAAAGAAGTTCGGAGATTTCCATCTCTCATAAAAGGAAATTATGGATGCTCGATCGGAAAAGCTTGCTATTACCTTCAAACTTTTTCTGCTCAATAAAGCGAGGTTTGTACGTGAAGCCATTATCAAATATGGGAATGGATAAAGAATCGAAGATTAAGATATGATAAAAGATCTTTGCGGTAATAGAAGCGCGGTTGCGGAAGAAGATAAAAAGAAAAATTGCAGAGAGAAGACTTTGTTTAGTGTGAGAAAGGACGTGAATGGTCAAGTGATATAATGCATCGTCCGTATGGAAAGACGAAACTGAAACAAGTATAAATAAACAGTAAAATAGTGGTTCTCATGACATTCTCTCCTTCGCATGTCTCAATATCGGGATGACGATAGGAAGATATGAAATCACGCGAATATGAATATTCGTTCGACGCCGCGACACTTCGCAAGGCACTTCCGAAAATAAGGGACAACTTTTGTCATTCACCATGTACTACCCTATATAAAGGGATGAGTGAATCTGCAGAGGGAGAGTTCTTTTTGGATTGGAGAGCAAGTCATTAGGATGTGTAATTCTATTTTCTGTCTTATTAATAAACATTCATAATTGTTCATCTATTATCTTTTGAATGGATTAGTTTAACTAAATATAGTGAGGGTGTATTGTGGGAATTTCGAGAGTGAACACTCGAGAGTGATATAGCGGTCGTCATGTCATGCAAATAATAAGAGTTTGCAAATAATAAGAGTTTGGCGAGAACACAAGACAAAAAATACTAGGCAAATCATGCATTAATTATTAATGCTAGTAAAATTCACGAATATTTGGGTTTCAACATTGCACGCACCATTCTGGTGAATTTTGCGTATTTATTGAATTGCTTCAAATAAATAAAGTGAAGAGGTTTTTTGCACTCATTACTGTTTAAACGGCTTTTCCCTTTGCAGGGTGACAGCGTATAAAAATACTGGTTTTACAATTTTAGCCCTGAACTAAAATCCACCATCAACAGTCTTAACATCAGAACTTCCAACTTAGTTTCGACAAAAGTTCGAGCCAACTTGTAGAATCCTTTTTCATAATTGATCATACAAGATGAAGGATTCATATTCATATAGGAAGCGGATTCGTTTCCATTGAAATTTAGATGGACGAAAGAGTCACTAGCCAATTTTTCAGCATACCTTTCTGACACTTTTGAAGAAATCTTTGCATACAAATCTGATTTTTCCATGATTCCAGGTTTTAGTCACAAGACCGAATCACATATAAGACCGAAACTTATATAAATCAATAGTTACTAAGAACTTGTTCATTGATTATGGAAAACAAATATTCTCCCTTAATAGAAAAATCGAAAATTTTAATATTAAGGATTTTTAGGAAAGTGCGATCCTGTGAATATTTTCATAAATCTACCAAGTCTTTTAACTATTCCAAAAATACACTGAACTCATCAAACTTAGTTTGAGCACTCTATGAGTCAGTGTGTTTCTTCCGGATACTAAGTATCCGAATGAGACAAATAAGGTTTTTCATGACTTTCGAAAAATGCTTCTTACCAGGTTTGTTAAGAACCCTAACCCTTTTTGACAACAAACCAAATTTATCATAGAAATTACTATCATCAAGATATTTAGGAATTATCTTTGATCCGGAGACTTGATCAACCTCTTTCTTTACCAGATTCATGACCTTCTTTGGTATCCACTTCCTGAAGTTTGTAGCTTTCTGATCCTCCTTTCTTTTGTGATGAACTGCTAGAGAATTCTTTGATCTGGGATGATCATGTTTATGTGTGGTTTTTCTAGATAGAGTTCTCGTATCAAGCCTTGGGCTTAGGTTCGAACATGAAAGACGTCGACAGTCCTTAATTACATGACCTTTGTTTCCGTAATGATGTGAAGAACTCAAATGAGAGTAATTCATCTTTTTAGTTCCTGAGGATGCCATTTCCTTTCTACATACAGGACCTTTCTTTTGAACACCCATACGATTGGTATTCTTCTTTCCTCTTGGAGGATTGTACAATCTAGAGTTTTTAGATCTTGGGAAGGAAGTATTCATCTTATTTTCAGAAGATCACGAGGAGCTTATAGAAGACATCCCTTCCAAGCATTTTCGGAAGTTAAATCCAGGGCGAGTTTTCTTCAAACCTTGTGACACGTTAACTGAATCAGACATTAGATTCAATTCTTATAGGTTGGATCGCACCAAACACAAATTGTTAGATCTTTTCGTGTTTGCCTGCTCTGATACCAATTGAAAAGGCGAGGGTACCCAAATATACCTCAAGCTAAAACTTTTCCTACCTATAAGTCCTTTCTCCGAAAGTGATTGTCTATGGACTGAGTCGAGACAATACAACTAATCGGTTCACACTTCTTGTGATTGTCTATGGATACGAGATCGAGACAATACAACAACGAAGTATGTTTAATTGATACAAAGGTTCGGACTTAACCAAACACAATAGGATTGCTTATCAAGTAAATAGGAATTAACGTTTGTGTGATTTACTTTAATTATAATAAAATAATTATAATGCGGAAAATAAAAGTAAATGACACAACAAGATTTTGTTAACGAGGAAACCGCAAATGCAGAAAAAACCCCGGGACCTTGTCCAGAATTGAATACTCTCAGGATTAAGCCACTATACAAAATTACACCTAACTTCGTATAGTTGAGACCAAGTAACTAACCCTATAGTTCACTTAGTTCCGTCTGTATTCCCACGCCTCCGACTTGTGAATAAGTCACGTACTTGGAACAATTCCTTTGGTTCGTATTCCAAACATTAAAGGAACAACAAATCTTTTTGGTATCAACGCTATTCAACCAAGTGATATGAGTCGGACAAAGGCTCTTCTGTTTGTCTTAACATAAACTCCTTCGTCGGGTCCTTAGATCTATCTTATGTTCAATAACCCAAAGGTAATCGTTTAAGATTAAGCCAATCAATACCTTTAATCACAAGGAAACGTATTGATGCCGATCTACTCAATTAATCAATCCAATCTACCACAAGGATAAACCGATTATTAATTATATCCTCTTTTTCTCAAACAAGTATTGTGCACACCAAAGATTATAAACCCCAAGTCATATCTTCAATATCTTCTTTGTCTTCAAATCCTCTTAAATCTTCAATAAAAACCTGCACACAATACTTGAATCTCTTGTGATCAATCACGCACAGAACGGAGTATGTTAACAATGGATTATCACAAGATCGTCTTTAGATCTAACAACAATCTAAAGATTCCTGTCGAAACTCTGAACTAGTTTGAGTGAATCTTATATCATAAGAGAAGATTCTCAAGAATAAACAAACTAGGTGCAATCAGATTTCAACCACCGTTAGTCAATCAAATCAATCAAAAACAAAGATAAACCGCAATTATCTAGTTTCTCACCAACGGGTCGCGCTAGAGCTTCTCAATCCCAAAGAAGACTTTAAATTGAGCTTCCGTAAGAGATTCTTAATTAGGCGGCTACACCAGTAACAACAACAAAAGAGTAACTTTGTTGTTATGAAGGATTAGTTTGCTAGAAAGGCAAACTTCGTGTATTCATAGACAAGGAAGTTTGGACACCAAGGAATTTCCAAAACCGAAAATATTCTCAAGATATTCATAAAAGCACAGATTCGGTTTTCATAATTCCTGGAAATGCTCTGTCCAAAAATAACGATCGAAATCTCTCGGAAAATCTAATTAGTAAATGCAAATTACTAATTCTGTAATTTCCCTACCAAATAAAATTAATAACCTTAATTAAAAGATTCTTAACTTACTTATGTTTCGATCCTGGGATTCTCTTCCCTTAGCCGTTAAGAAATATCTTTGAACAATTATAGAAATAAACATTCACAAAAGACGTGTTCAAAGTTTGTCGACATCTTAACTTTGTAAGTTCTCTTTCACACTTACAACCTTGAAACCGATTTGCCACACTTCCAAACAAGTTTAGAATTGGTTCATTAGACTTTCAAGAACTATGTGATTGATCAAACCAACATTCAATCACAATCATGGGTTTACGGTTTTACCAAAACAGGTTTCGGTTCTACCTCCATGTGAGTACTGTGCATAGTCACACTAGCTTCCCAAAAGTTCGGTTGACTAGGTGATAGGTGTAGAATACACCGTATTTATTATCTATTATTTATGCTTTCTTTGCTATTTTTCGTGTAAATTATGTATCTTATGTGTGAATTTGAGTTATTAGGTGCTTTGGAGTCGTACGGAGGAAAAGAAGGAGAAACTACTCATTTAGAGCGAAAAGGCCAGAATTGTCATTTCACGGGCGAGCACTATCTGGAGCCCAGTCAATGTTAATGTTAAGGGGCTGCCATCTGCTAGCCCTTATCGAAGTGACCATTTATATAGGCACCCAATCTGTGGGTGTAGTTAACATGGGTGCAAATAACGTCCCACCTTTAAGACGAATTAGGTCGAGAGAATTGGGAATCAATTCCCATTCTATTTTTCTCTCGTTCTTCCCTTTGCAGCCGAATTCATCTCAAATTTCTTGAGAGATCGAAGTCGCTCTTGTTGAATCGAGAGAGGAGCAAATCGGTTTGTTGGTACTGTTCGCTGCTGAGAGTTGCTGGATTTTGTTCAATTAAGAGATGGCCGTAAATTGAGACGATCTCATGGAAGATTAGGGTTTGTATGGAATTACAGATCGAAGATGGGTTCTGTCTGAATGTTGTTCTTTATTCAAAGATGAAATCAATGGCGCTGTTGACATGGGTGAGTGACGTTGAATTGAATGAGAAGATAGGAATGAAGACTGTGATATGAATTTCAAAGAAAAGTTAATGGTGAATTCACTGGTGGTAGATGGGATGGCAGAGCTATTGAAGGCGACGGATCAAAATCGCAGAGAAGAGGGTGTGAAATGGTTTCTCTCGATTTGGTTTTGGATCGAGTTTTGTGATGGGTATTGTCTGCGTAGGTGTTGCTTGAGATGAAGCTTAAAATGAGTTGTGTTGGTGTTGCGGTTGAGTGATGGTTTGAGCTACGGATTGAAAATTGAAGAGCTAATGAAACAATTGAAGCTACAAGATCTTGAATGAAAACTAGATGTATGCCTAGGTGTGTGGCAGGTGAAGATAACGGCCTGAAATTGGCCAGAGAAATGCTCTACAAAGAGAGGAAACTCTGTCTGAATTTCACCTCCGACGATTCAACTCAGTGCAGTGATGACCGTTCCAGAACAATCCCGATGAGCCGATCTGACCCAACTCAAACCACTCAGCCTGACTAAGAAGCTGACTAGAAGCTAACTCGCCCTCTGACTTGACCCGGCTGACTAACGTTTGACCTGTTTGACCGTTAGTCCTAAACGGAGGACGGACGGAATATTCCCTCGCCGGTGGAGAATCTCAGGTGGCCGGTTCCAGCCGGATTCCGGCCAAATCCCCAGTTTTCCGGCGAGCATTTTTGGGACAGAATTTCTACACGGGTTTCTCTCTCTCGTGGGCCGGGTGAATTTCCAACTAATGGACTTGAAGATAAAACCTAATTTTGGAAGGAGTATCCTTTATGGAAATTGAGAAACATATAAAAGAGAGGACTTCTATCTTTTGAATATCTTCTACTTTGTTCTAGGGTTTAGAAAATGATATGGTTTCTCTTTCTCCTTGTTATGAACTCCATTAACATGAGTACTTAAATTCTATTATTGGTTATGGAATAGTTGGATTTCACAAAGCATGATTCTTTGATTCAATATATTAGTTTTGTCTCATATTTATCGTTTACAATTCTCTGAAAATATAGTTGTATGATTTGAATGCTAGTTTGATCGAGTCGCGAATCGGTTGAGTTTGTTTTCACATCTATTGCTACTTTAGGGTTTATTATACGTAAAAGTGATAATCCTTGAATACAAGTAGCATAAATATGATTATGGTTTGTAGTGATATATTCTTATGATCATATGTGAATCGTAACCTTTGTTAAATTGAATTAGTACGCTTTCCACGTTCGATTGCTTTGATTAGCCTGATTTCATAGAACTTAATGCATTTAGGGAATTAAACTTGATTAGTGCTTTTACACGTTAGGTTGTTCTCTTAGATAGAACTCATACTCGCATCTTTTAATGTGTTTGTTGATAACAAAAGGAGATTTGCGGGATATTCTTGCGATCAAGATATCCTAGGGCTTTTGATAAAAGTTGAGATTAAATATCAATTCTAGTTATTGTGAAAAGCATGTTAGTGAATGAAAACGAAATCCTTAACCAATATCTATTCTATTTGATTTGTTTGCTTATTTCTTTATTTGCTTTTAGTGTATTTTACTTTCATAAAAATCAGAAAACTCCCGGTGTTTTATATAGGAAACCAAAACATATTGACAACCTAGACCTCTCTGTGGGATCGATCCTTTCTTGCCCTTGCTATATTTATATTTTGAGTAGTAAGAAAGTGTAATTATATTTGTGTCGGCTGACAACCGGTCAAATTTTGGCGCCGTTGCCGGGGAGGCAGCGGTTGTCAATTGTTTTTGGTTTCTTATTTTTGTTTTGTTTTTAGTTTTCGTTTTATTTCTCTTATTTCTGGTTTTTAACCTTGGTTTGAGAATTTTATTTCAGGTGCTTGTTTCTCATGGAAGGAGCATACTACATGGATGGATACGGTTTTCAACAACCTCAACAATACGAAAACTACCAATTCCATGGGTATAATCAAAACCAATTCATTGGTTATGACCAATATTCCATGGAACCTTATGATTTTCCTCAACAACCTTATGGCGGGGAACAACCACAAGGATGGGAGGATTCTTATGCTCGTGAACAAAAAGTCTCTAACTTTATAGATCAAGTTTCCAACTTTTTACAAGAGGAATTTCAAAAAGCTAAAGAGACTACAAACGAGCAACTCCAAGAACTTCGTGAAGGTATTGCTAGCTTGCGAAGATGCATTGATCAATGCAAGGAAGATATGGATAATTCTAATGCGCATATGGTTTGTGATGAATATTTGATTGATGCTAATGTTGAAAAAGGCCAATCCTTGGGCACTTTCATTGATAATTGTGTAGTTAACTCAACTCTTGATCGTAATAATGATCATTCACCTATTCAAAAGGATGAGTTCGAGATTAGCAACACTAAATTCAGCGAGGACCAATCTTATGTTGACTATGATAGTGACGGTGATTATGATACATTGCTTGAAACAACTCATGGTGACATCTCCGAGGAGTGTACAATGGAGTCTTTTTGGGATCAAGATGAAGACGAAGAGGAATATGTCGACACTTGTGTAGATTACTCAAGCATTGATCTTAATAATGATCAAGAGCCTATTCAAAGGGTGGAGCTTGAGGATGATGCATTTTCGAGTGTTCTAAAAAAGTTTCTTATAATAAAATTTGGATCCGCAAAAGAGTATGTGCCTTACAACAAATAGGAGTATGTTGAGAATGAGACCGGTTTGACCAATATTGTGGAAGACCCAATTGAGCTTGCATATGATTGTAATGATGATGTTTATGTCGAGACTTTGGTTACCGCAGAAACGGACGAAGAATGGTTGCAAGGTTTGATAGAGGACCATGATATAAAAGAGGTGAATTATTCACTTGAGTTTTTCAAGGATGAAGAGGATTCCGTGATAAAAGAGATTGTGCAAGGTTTGTCTAACCCTTTGCCTATTATTTCTTCTCCTTTACCTCTTGTTGGTTTGAATGTATGTGCTTCGAGAATATTGTTGAATGACTTTGTTTCTCGTTTTCCGCCATTAGAGATACTTGATTCTCATACTATGCAGGTTTTGGAACACGAAACCGTGGAAGTACCCAACTTCTATATTCTTTATACACTCCCAAGTGTGGACAAGAATAAGTGTGGGGGAAGCTTTTATCGGTTCATAGCTTCACTTTTGTTTTATATTACTAATATTTGTGTGAAGCTAGTGTTTCCAAAACAGGTTCTATGGAAGGATCCTCAACTTTTCAGATTGTTGGTATATGGACGATAACAAAAGAGTCGGGCTGACGACTTTAAACCAAGCGCTAAATGGGAGGCAACCCATAGGTTTTGTATTTTAGTCTCTTTTATTTTTTGTTTTTTATAGTTTTCATATCATATTTGCATCCCCATGTTTAATTTCATTGCATCCGGAATCTATCTTAGAAGAGAATTATGACGAATACCTTTTCGTCAGAAAAATTCAGACTGCACGTAGTTCAGTCCAGAGACCATAACTGTCAGACCGTTTATCGAAACACTGTTCCCTTTTGACACTTTGTAGGAAACACGTAGATGAACAACTTTTGTGAAATGGATTTTTTCCAAATTCCTTACCAATTTGTACAGTTTTTGCGTTTTATCTGTTGTTACGTCAGAATTCAGAATTTTCGGTTTTACACATTGAGGACAATGTGAAGTTTAAGTGTGGGGGAGTCTTTTGCATATATAGTTTTTAGGCTTTTTGAGTCAAAATTTTCAATTTTTTTGTATATTTGAATAAAACTCCTACTTGTAGTTAGTTTAGAGTCACATAGTATACATGTCGCTAAGATTACATCGAGAATCTCACAATAGTGACTGAACTTAGAGATGACAGAGAACATGATCGGGTTTCTTAATTGTATGAGAGTTAAAGTCGGATTTAACCATGCCAGTGGCAAATAAGGTGCAGAATGAATTCGGTATTAGAGTAGTGATCCCCTATAGTGGAGACTACCCATGTTACATAATGTGAGGCACCAACCTTCAATTCTTTGTACCTGTCTAAATTTGTGCTTTTAGAGTGTGTGTCACCGTACATAAATTCCGGGCAGAATGGTGAGCTGTCCAACTTCCCACCATAGAAGCACTATTTTGATCTCTTGAGTGCTATTTTTATCAATCATGTTGGTGACATCGAATTGCTAACTTACATACCACTTGTAATCTTGTTCGCAGTTAGCACCATCCACCTTATCTCTCTCTACACCAACAGGTCCATAGAAACACCATCATCACCAACAAGAGGAGCATCACAAATTTGAAGGAAAGTTGAAAACGTTTGAGGTTTACAAGCAACAATACAAAAAAAAAGTGGAAATTATCAAGATGAGAGTTCGAAAAGTTTATGATATCAAGACATACAAGTTGTGAAGAATCAAGCGGTAAAGTACTTACACCATGGCCTTTGTACTTACATTTGTATCTTATTTGTATTTTACTTTCTCTTGTCTCAATAAAAAAAAAAAAAAAAAAATATTAAAAAAAAAAAAAAAAAAAAAAAAAAAAAAAAAAAAAAAAAACAAGAGAAAATTTTTAGGTTTGTTAATAGTTTTTATTATTTTGTTTTGTTTTTTTTTTGTATTTGTTTTAATTCTTATTTCTATAAAAAAAAAAAAAAAAAAAAAAAAAAAAAAAAAATATTTATTTTGGGTTTGTATAGTTTTATTCTTTCAATAAAGCCAATGGAAAGAAGGAATATCTATAATGAAGTTTCAAGCAATAAGGAATTAGAGGAAAAAATTACATTGTCGAGTAACTACGAAGTTCAAGAGTTATCATCAAGAGTTGAAGACCGAAGACGAAGATGAAGGCACCGATAGAAGACCGAAGACGTTTCTATGGATGCTGTGAGAGTGGTGCTAGCTGCACGTCGAACGGATAACGAGGTAAGTAAGCATATTCCCACCTTCGTTAAGTGGTTGATTTCCTTTCGAAGAGATCGTCAGAAAAATGCGTTTTCAAAAAAATTATAAAAGATGTGGGTTTTTCAAAATACTTCGGAGGGTTTTTACCTTCCTACCATTCAACGTGTCGCAGGATTCTCTCTTCATTCCTACCTGGACACAAGTGTGACCCATAAAAAGCTGTTTATTATTGAGTGCAATTCATAAAACCCTTTCTTGTGAGGCAGAGTCGAGACTTTTGATCACTCCGAACCCGAATTTTAGTCGAGAAGGGATGGTTATTTCTCTCTCAACTTTTAAGAATGAGATTGTGTTCATTTATGTGTCTAACTTCTTATGACTAGTGTGCAGAATCTCTATGTCTTCTTAGCGCGTTGGATGCTATCATTACGGAGAACTAATAAGTTGGAAAAATAGGTTTTGTGGGTATATCTCTAGTAAACCCTCACGAGACTATAACTCGTCCACTAGGGACACCTAGGGGTTTAAAGGCTTGTTATTTATGCTAAAATTAACCGTAGCCTCGACGTCACGGAGTTGTATGTATTTGTTTTAGTTTTGTTTTGTTTGATTTGCTCGAGGACTAGCAAAGTCTAAGTGTGGGGGAATTATGATAGGTGTAGAATACATCGTATTTATTATCTATTATTTATGCTTTCTTTGCTATTTTTCGTGTAAATTATGTATCTTATGTGTGAATTTGAGTTATTAGGTGCTTTGGAGTCGCACGGAGGAAAAGAAGGAGAAACTACTTATTTAGAGCGAAAAGGCCAGAATTGTCATTTCACGGGCGAGCATTATCTGGAGCCCAGTCAATGTTAAGGGGCTTCCATCTGGCTAGCCCTTATCAGAAGTGACCATTTATATAGGCACCCAATCTGTGGGTGTAGTTAACAGTGGGTGCAAATAACGTCCCACCTTTAAGACAGAATTAGGTCGAGAGAATTGGGAATCAATTCCCATTCTATTTTTTCTCTCGTTCTTCCCTTTTGCAATAGAATTCATCCGAAATTTCTTGAGAGATCGAAGTCGCTCTTGTTGAATCGAGAGAGGAGCAAATCGGTTTGTTGGTACTGTTATTTCTTTGAGAGTTCTTTGGATTTTGTTCAATTAAGAGATGGCCGTAAATTGAGACGATCTCATGGAAGATTAGGGTTTGTATGGAATTACAGATCGAAGATGGGTTCTGTCTTGTTGTTCTTTATTCAAAGATGAAATCAATGGCGCTGTTGACATGGGTGAGTGACGCTGAATTGAATGAGAAGATAGGAATGAAGATTGTGATATGAATTTCAAAGAAAAGTTAATGGTGAATTCACTGGTGGTAGATGGGATGGCAGAGCTATTGAAGCTGACGGATCAAAATCGCAGAGAAGAGGGTGTGAAATGGTTTCTCTCAGATTTGGTTTTGGATCGAGTTTTGTGATGGGTATTGTCTGCAGTAGGTGTTGCTGAGATGAAGCTTAAAATGAGTTGTGTTGGTGTTGCAGTTGAGTGATGGTTTGAGCTACAGACTGAAAATTGAAGAGCTAATGAAACAATTGAAGCTACAGTACTGAATGAAAACTAGATGTATGCCTAGGTGTGTGGCAGGTGAAGATAACGGCCTGAAATTGGCCAGAGAAATGCTCTACAAAGAGAGGAAACCCTGTCTGAATTTCACCTCCGACGATTCAACTTAGTGCAGTGATGACCGTTCCAGAACAATCCCGATGAGCCGATCTGACCCAACTCAGACCACTCAGCCTGACTAAGAAGCTGACTAGAAGCTAACTCCCCCTCTGACTTGACCCGGCTGACTAACGTTTGACCTGTTTGACCGTTAGTCCTAAACGGAGGATGGACGGAATATTCCCTCGCCGGTGGAGAATCTCAGGTGGCCGGTTCCAGCCGGATTCCGGCCAAATCCCCAGTTTTCCGGCGAGCGTTTTTGGGACAGAATTTCTACACGGGTTTCTCTCTCTCGTGGGCCGGGTGAATTTCCAACTAATGGACTTGAAGACAAAACCTAATTTTGGAAGGAGTATCCTTTATGGAAATTGAGAAACATATAAAAGAGAGGACTTCTATCTTTTGAATATCTTCTACTTTGTTCTAGGGTTTAGAACATGATATGGTTTCTCTTTCTCCTTGTTATGAACTCCATTAACATGAGTACTTAAATTCTATTATTGGTTATGGAATAGTTGGATTTCACAAAGCATGATTCTTTGATTCAATATATTAGTTTTGTCTCATATTTATCGTTTACAATTCTCTGAAAATATAGTTGTATGATTTGAATGCTAGTTTGATCGAGTCGCGAATCGGTTGAGTTTGTTTTCACATCTATTGCTAGTTTAGGGTTTATTATACGTAAAAGTGATAATCCTTGAATACAAGTAGCATAAATATGATTATGGTTTGTAGTGATATATTCTTATGATCATATGTGAATCGTAACCTTTGTTAAATTGAATTAGTGCGCTTTCCACGTTCGATTGCTTTGATTAGCCTGATTTCATAGAACTTAATGCATCTAGGGAATTAAACTTGATTAGTGCTTTTACACGTTAGGTTGTTCTCTTAGATAGAACTCATACTCGCATCTTTTAATGTGTTTGTTGATAACAAAAGGAGATTTGCGGGATATTCTTGCGATCAAGATATCCTAGGGCTTTTGATAAAAGTTGAGATTAAATATCAATTCTAGTTATTGTGAAAATCATGTTATTGAATGAAAACGAAATCCTTAACCAATATCTATTCTATTTGATTTGTTTGCTTATTTCTTTATTTGCTTTTAGTGTATTTTACTTTCATAAAAATCAGAAAACTCCCGGTGTTTTATATTAGGAAACCAAAACATATTGACAACCTAGACCTCTCTGTGGGATCGATCCTTTCTTGCCCTTGCTATATTTATATTTTGAGTAGTAAGAAAGTGTAATTATATTTGTGTCGGCTGACAACCGGTCACTAGGTACTAGGATCGGTTCCTCACATATATATGGTATCTAACTTATATGTGTTGCACATGTCCATAGGATCGGTTCCCCTTTCTGCTATAAACCTTGTTGCACCCCATACAAGGATCGGTTCCCTTTGATGTATTGCACCCCTTAGTATGATCAATTACCTTTCCCTTACTAGGATCGGTTCCCTTTCCCTTACAAGGATCGGTTCCCTTTCCCTTACAAGGTCAGATATACAAAGTCCAATCATACCACATGTGATTACTTAAGATCGGTTTTATTAATAAAAGTTATACCAATACATAAGTCAGGCCTTTGTGAACAGTTCTACCAAGAACACAACAAGTTGTGAGCGGTTATACTCTATCACACATATTGGTTGTTCATAAGATATGCAATGAATAACAAAACCAATAACACCTGGCAATTTCCTTTTCGGTTCACAAACAAGTTTATGAACTTACTTCCTTAGAACACATGTAAACATTGTTCCCTAAGATGAAATCCTCACCTCATACCCATACATAATCACAATAGCATTCAAATGATTATGGCGATGTCTTATCTATAAAGTTTAACGGTAAACCTCGTATTGTATTAATACTATGTCTATCTAGAGTTCAAATATGTTTCGCAGTTATGTTTTCAATATGCGCGACTTGAAAGATACGTTAGGGAATGAAACAGTTCAAGTCAAATATCACTAACCTCAAGTGGAAAGATGATTGTTGTCGTTGTAGCTCCTTGCTTCTTCACATCTTCAAGTCTTCGCAATACTTGTAATGTCTCATATCCTAATACTTTCAAGCTAACCTATACGAAGTTTAACTCTAGTACATAATCAAGAGACTCTTAACATGAGTTTTGATTCACTAAAATATGACAACCAAACTTGACATACCAACGCCTGGTTGGTTCAACCGAGCCATGCTCTAACAGACCGTAATAACAACAAGCACGACGACTGCGTAGATACCCTAGCCTCTAAATTACAGTTTGAAGGTTTGGAAGATACTCTGATAGTGAAGAGACGAACCATGGCATCAACATGGCTTTCACAACCCAAGGATACTGAAATCGATGATTGGAGAACTCTGATTATTGAAGAGCTTAACAGTTCGCTTTCTCAAGGAAAAGTTGGTCTTAAAACCCTGCATAATTTCTTCATGATCCATGGAGTGCTATACTAAAGAAACTTAGATGGATCCTTATCAAGATGTCTCGGAGATGAAGAAGCACAACTACAACTTAAGAGTGTTCACAATGAAATCTGTGAGCAGACGCTAGTGGTGACTCTTTACCGACGTCTTCAACGCCTCGGATACTACTGGCCGAATATGGAGACCCAATCTCGAATGCTGCAAGGTACTTGCTCCAATTGTCAAGTGCCACCACATTAATTGGAAATTCTAACCGTTAATTATGATAGGGACTGGCGGGAACCATACATTAGCTACCCGCGCGATGGTACACTACCTGCTAACAAAAGAGATGCAATCAAGATAAAGCAAAGAGCCAAAAGATTCATATTTCACGAAGGAATCTTATACCACAAGAGCTTTGGAGGAGACCTGTTATGATGCTTGGAAAAGTCTGAAATCCCGACTATGTTGAAGGAAGCACATGAGGTGAACACCAAGGAAAGAAGAAGTTATTTTTCCAGCTGCATGAGGTACTACTGGCCAACTATGGAGGATGATTCAATATCGTTTGTTTAAAAATGCCAACAGTGCCAGGGCCACGGGAATCTTATCCATCCACCTTGTGCTCCCATTCATTCATTCAGTAAGTAGTCTGTGGCCTTTCTACAGCTGGGGACTTGATATTATTGGGAAAATCAATCCTCCATCGTCAAAGCAACATGAATACATCATAACTGCAACATAGTACTTTAGCAAATGGGTTGAAGCTATCCCTCTCAGAGGAACCACTGGAGCGACCATTGCAGCATTCATCAAGGAATATGTGTTCTTAAGCACATCGTCACTGATAATGGTACCGCCTTCACCAATAAGCAGGTACGAGAGCTACTTGAAGGATATGGTGTCATGCAAGTCTTTTCTACTCCTTACTACCCTCAGGAAAATAGGCAAGCCGAGAGTACCAACAAGACCTTAGTTCGAATTCTTAATCGGACAGTGCATGATAACCCCAGAACATGGCATGAGAAATTACCTATATATAGCACTGTGGGCGTATCAGACTGCACCTAAGAGCTCCACTAGAGACTCTCCTTAGTCACTAGTCTATGACGCCGACGCAATTCTCCCAGCAGAGATCATAATCCCGTCTGCCAGGATTGCAGCAGCAAGTGGGGTCCAATGGAACGAGACTGAAACATTAAGATCCAAGATAGCGGATTTATACACTCTGGATTCTAGGAGAACTAAGGCGGAATAACACACTCAATCTTACAGAAAGAGGATCTCCAGGGCGTATGATAAGGCTGTAAAACCTCCGGTTTTTCAAACAGGAGATCTAGTGCTAATGACAGCCAAACACATTCAGCAATACAAGTCAGCCCCAACCCCTAAATGGGAAGGCCCCTATGTGATCACCAAAGCCTATAACAGTGGATACTACAAGATTTTCAAGGTGGATGGAGGAAAATAGAGGCAGTCATCAATGATAAGTGGCTAAAGGCGTATTATGATTACCATCTCTCATTAGTAGATCGACTCATCAGGAATTTCTCTCACATCCGACTTACCTAGATTTCCTACCAGTTAAGAAGCGTTAATGTAAATGACGAGGTGTCGAACTCGCAAAAATAAATTTCTCTACTTCTCTTTAACTAGCAAGTAGTATAATGTAAGTAGGATCGTCCCAAGGGAGGTATGAAGTTCAAGTTGTTATGCAAATACTCTTAGCAAAGATGATTTTGTTGTAGAAATGCTGAAAATTGTAAAATGTATTCAAATATGAGATGTAATTGATTAAAGGTTCATTCTAGACCACGGAATACAAACCAAATTGATAGATAGCTATGTTCTTCACATTATCATGTTACTAACAACCCTAGAATAATTAGTACGCTCAACTATTCCGTTATTATCTTCTAGCTCACCGGATACGGAAGCGCTCGACTACCGGTTCCTACTTGCCAAGTTTCCTAGAGGTACGCTTACTAGGTTTGACTTAAACAAGTGCTCTAAGTTCTGTGAGATAAGGTTGCTCCTAGTGATGAACTCAAAAGCATGAATCACCTACTAGTGTTGATTTCTACATATGGGTACTTAACAAAGTCCCATCATCAATACCCACATATTACTACTTGTGTTTATCTTCTCTAGACAATTACGGGTCGAAGAAAATCTAAACTAGCAAATAGATTAAGAATTAATGATTCAATTTCGAACTTAAACCCTTAACAAATAATCCATAGACAATATTAGCATGGTAGAAATCAATCAATAACATTAATGAATGCAAGAGAACAAGTTATTTCATATCAAATATAGATTTATATTTCGGGCTTCAAATCGCCCTTAATCAAAGAGAGTTTTAGTTACTCATAAGTATGGAGTTCATTATCAAATCAATAAATGAAATAAAGTAAAGAAGATGAAAATATTAAATGAAAGCAAACCCTAGCTCCGGCTCTCTGCAAAACTCCAAGAAGAATACGTGATATATTTCAAGGTTGTAGAGAACTTTTCCCTTTTGTAGCCTTTTTCTCCTTCCAAAACTAGGTCATATCCTCAAAAGTCCAAGCCCAATGTATCCACCAAGCCCATATAATTCATGTGTGAGAGTAGCCCAGTAGAAATCTCTGCCAAAAATGAGTCACCGGAAAACTGGGGTTGTCGCCGGAAGTTGGCCGGAACTTGGTCGTCGGCGCCGTAAATCTCAGGTAGCTCAGTCCAAAACCAAATCTGTTAAGGCATGTGCCATTGCGACATTGCATAGCTCATCACAAAGATCACCAGTTTACGCTCAATTCATTTCGATTGCGGAAACATCACCTAGCCAATTGCACTCATTCCGCACTTGCATCACTTTTCTTTGCACCACTGCTACCATAGCATCTCGGCTCCTCCTGCCATATCTCGCCTCAAGCATCGCCACCTGCGAGTTTACCCAGCCTATAACTCCATCACCCATGCCTTCATTGTAGCTATCTCTGCAACATCAGTTGGCACCAGAATTCGCAGCTCGCTGCTCTGTATAACTCCACAAACCACCTGCTATGCCATTACCTGCTCTAATTCATGCCTGGTAGCAGCTCCATGCACCATCACACCGCACTCACTCAACCTCAGCAGCATATTTCTCACAGTTCAATCCCACAAATCAATCAACTATGACTGTGATACAAATCTGCAGATGCACCACCATCATTCAATCAAGCGATCGCCATCCGAAATACGCCACAGCAAGCACCACGACCTGCACCTGCAATGGCTCTATATAAGCATTTCCTTCCCTGCACTACAAATGCTACCGCTTCAACTCATAGTCGACTTTAGTTCTACATCATTTCATACATCTGTAGCTCAGTTCATCTCAACTGCAGATTAGCTCCAGCAATTCCAGTCCCACACATCAAGCCGCAACACCATTTTCTCGCACCATAGTTAACACCACAACTACAAACTAGCACCATGGCTCACATCATTCTCAGCTCAATGAACTCTTAACCCTTCTCGAGCGTAATTGCTTGCAGCTCAAACTTCTCGCATTCGGATCCTAGCCTGCAATGCCTCGTAACTAAAACTCATACACAACATCGAGTGCGCTCCTATCCTACATTCTACCCCGACAATTCCCATCTCAATCGAGCTCAAGCTATTCACACAAAGACTTACAGACCAGCCATCACCGCAACTCAACTTCATACAAAGACTAACCCATTTCTTCTTAGTCAACACAAACTCCAAACAGCAAAACCCATTCACTCGTAACCCATTGCGGCGGTGTAATAACCGCAACATCTTCTTGAACTCGGTCCATCCGTAGTAAAGAAACAACATCGAGTTTCACTCAATCCTCATTTCGAAGCTCCTTCATGATAACTTGCAATGTCCTGAGCTACAAATACCACCACTTCTGCCAATTCCACTCTTCATTATCTTAACACAGTTCAAAGCAGAGACCCATTTCCTAACCCCGTGAAATCACCGCACAAACACCATTCTCGCTTGCATACAACAACCCTCAAACAAGACCATCTTCTCACTCTCATCTCGGTTTACTTTAACTAACACCGCAGCCGCATCCTCTCTTCTCGCAAATCCATCTACACCAGTTGTACATCCGAGACCACTCGGCTCAAATGTGCTCGAGGCCATTTCAAGTCACACTCCACCTCAAGCACCATTCATCCTCTTCCCCGCCATGACCCCATCTCCAATTTCACGTAACTCCTCTGATTCATCTCAACAGCGACTCAGTTCGAGTTAAGATGTAACCTAAATCAACCCCAATCTCTCAATTCTTCGAATCAATTCATTTACATCAAACCCTAACAATTTATTCTCTTGGTTGTTCTCAACTGAGTTCTCAATTTAGAAATCAAACACAACAAAACCCTAGCTTCTTTGGCAACAACAAATTCTTCTCAATTATCGTTCCACAATCCCCATTAGAGCCCATTCTTCTGTGCATCTCTCGATCTTTTTCTCTGAATTTCTGTGTTCATCAGCCGCCATGGCTTTCTCTCGATTCTCTAAAATTGAGGTGAAGACCGAAGTGTAATGAAGAGGAGAATTCCTCTCTTTCGAGAGAGGGTGTAGGAAAAAAGCTGGTCTATTATAGACATCCCACTTCATGGTTAAGGGCTAACCCAATCATTCATGGCTTGTCAGTTGTAGAGAACCGACAACCTAATTCAACTCCTTCTTGCGCACCTTAACTCGCTCCAAGTTTAGCTCGCCTATGAATTGCGTTTTTTTGAGTGATTTCTCCTTCTTTTGCTCATAATGACTCCATTGCACCTGATAAACTCAAAAGTAACATAAGATACATATTTTTATAAGAGAAGTAGCAAACAAAGCATAAATACTAGATATAAAATTAGGTGTTTTACAACACCTATCAAATTCCCCCACACTTTGACTTTGCTAGTCCTCGAGCAAATCATACAAAATAATTCTAAAACATACATACAACTCCGTCTCGTCGAGGCTACGGTTACTCTAAGCATGAATAACGAGGCCTTTGAACCCTAGGTGTCCCTAGTGGACGAGTTTTAGTCTCGTGAAGGTTTACAAGAGGTCTGCCTACAAAACCTATATTTCCAACTCCGTCTATTTGTGACAAATCAATGAACGAATCCAAAATGACTACAGGAGGAGGTACCTTGTACAAATTCAGTTCATATATAAGTAAATAAATCTCTAATTAGATAGTCGAACAAACCACAATACTCGGAAACTAACAAACCACAATCACAATGAAAAGATTAAGAAGATGGATATAGATGTAGATGTTGGCGAATGTTCACAAGTGATCGATGTTTCCCATATCCTGCCAAGGTCACCGCCAAGATGAACCTATCCATCCTATTGGATTGAGCTACTGGTCAATTCTAGTGTTAACACACTGGCATATACAAGGGAACCAGTGGTCAACAAACTTATTTCTACATCAACTCACTGGCATATACAAGGGAACCAGGAGTGACTTCATTCAACAATGATAATATTTTTTTTTTCTTTTTCACATTTTTTTTTTCTTTTTAGACGGCATGATTAGATCTTTTGGATCCAAGCGCATGCTTCTTGTCAGCAGGTACGTGATAGTTGCCTTGGATCCTGCATTCCACGCTTGTTTAGGCGACGGAGACAGGGACTACGTTTCACACATACTGCTATTCCCAAGTGTCATCCTTATTCCGTTTGGTCTAATTGGTCGGTCTCTTCTTTTTTCTTTTTCTTTTTTTTTTTTTTTTTTTTTTTAGCAACTCAATCACTCTATTTCATCCTAGCAGTAATAACACGTCGATGTTTAGTGACCCACCAAAGCACTTAGAGAACAATAGATAAATATGGAAAATAAAATAAAAATAGAATGCGATATGGTGATATTCCGAGATATGGTAACGACTATCATGTTATTTGTGATTCCTGAGCTATGTTCGTTCTTGTTAATTAATGAGTTCCTCAACTCCTGCAATCAAAATGATTCCATCCACTAATGGTGTCGTCCTAAAGGCACAAGTTTCTAGATTTCGGAGTTCAAAAAGCACAAATTTTTCTTGGTTTTTTTTTTTCTATTTTTCTGATTTTTTTTTTTAAAGGCATAAAACAAACTAAAACAAACTATACAAACATATAAATGCTCCCCCACACTTAAACTTTACATTGTCCTCAATGTAAAATTGAATCGTCAAAAGAAAGTTCAAGGTGGGAAATTCAAGAAACGAAATGCAAAAACAAAGAAAAATAAAAGATAAAATGCTTTTGAAAAAAATAAAAAATAAAAAGATAAAGGTAAAGATACAAAACCGGTGGGTTGCCTCCCACTTAGCGCTTGGTTTAACGTCGTCGCCCGACGTTCGGCTCCAATTACTCCTCCGAGAGGGAGTGGGTCACTCAATGTGATCATATCCTGATTCTCCGTCACAAACTGCTCATAGTAAGGTTTCAAACGATGGCCGTTGACCTTAGAAACCAGCCCTGTTTTGGGACTAGTAATTTCAACTGCACCATGCGCAAACACATTAGTAACAACAAATGGTCCAACCCATCGGGACCTAAGTTTACCCTAAAACAATTTAAGACGAGAATGGAATAAAACTACTTTCGCGCCCTATTTCAAAACTCTTTCGGAAATCATTTTATCATGGAAAGCCTTGGTCTTTTCTTTATAAATGCGTGAACTTTCATATGCATCATTTCGTATCTCTTCTAACTCATTGAGCTGAAGTTTCCTATGTTCACCAAACCATCTAATTCCATATTACATACCTTGATAGCCCAATAAGCTTTGTGTTCAAGTTCGACGGGAAGATGGCAAGGTTTGCCATAGACAAGCCTAAAAGGAGACATACCGATGGGTGTCTTATAAGCTGTCCTATACGCCCACAAAGCGTCATTGAGTCTATAACTCCAATCTTTCCTTGTAACATTCACCGTCTTCTCTAAGATGGACTTAATCTCCAGGTTGGAAATTTCAAAGCTTGACCGCTCGTTTGTGGATGATACGGTGTGCCAACTTTATGAGAAATGTTATACTTCTTTAGAAGAGCGTGAAAGGATCTCTTGAAGTGCGAACCTCCATCACTAATCACCACTCGAGGTGTTCCAAACCTAGAAAAGATATGTTCCTTCACAAACTCACAAACAATATGAGAATCATTGGTAGGAGTGGCTTTAGCTTCCACCCACTTAGAAACATAATCTACAACAAGAAGTATAAAAAATTTCCCATTGGAATTCACAAAAGGCCCCATAAAATCGATACCCCAAACATCAAAAATCTCAACAGCGAGAATTGGTGTTTGCGGCATTTGGTTTCTAGCACCAAGGTTGCCTGTCCTTTGACACCTATCACAAGCCTTACAAAATAGATATGCATCCTTAAACAATGTAGGCCAATAAAAACCACTTTCGAGAACCTTGAGGGCTGTCCTCTTGGCTCCGAAATGGCCACCACAAGCATATGAGTGACAAAAATTCAGAATTGATTGGAACTCGGATTCGAGTACGCACTGCGGATCATTTGATCGGAGCAATGCTTCCACAAATAAGGTTCATCCCATATATATTGCTTAGCAATCTTCTTGAGCTTGTGCTTTTGGAATGTAGACATGGAACTAGGTACTTGTCCCGTCACCAAGAAGTTAACAATATCAGCGTACCATGGAGTTGTGCCACCAACCGCAAAGAGTTGCTCATCCGGAAGCTATCATGCAAAGGAATCGCTTCTTCGGACACAACCAATCTGCTTAAATGATCCGCTACAGTATTCTCACTGCCCTTCTTGTCCTTGATTTGCAAGTTGAACTCTTGAAGAAGAAGAATCCACCTTATGAGCCTTGGCTTAGCATCCTTCTTTGTTAGCAAGTATCGAAGTGCAGCATGGTCAGAGAAAACAACCACCTTTGTACCCACCAAATAAGATCGAAACTTCTCTAGTGCAAATACTATGGCCAAGAGCTCCTTTTCAGTAGTGGAGTAGTTGATTTGTGCTCCGTTGAGAATTCTAGAAGCATAATAAATGGCATATGGAACTTTGCCATCTCGCTGTCCCAACACGGCTCCAACGGCATAATCACTTGCATCGCACATCAACTCAAATGGCTTGCTCCAGTCCGGTGGTTTGATGATTGGTGCGGTAGTCAACAACTCTTTCAAGGTGTCGAAAGCTTCCTTGCATTCCTTGTCACAATCAAAGGCCACATCTTTTTGCAAGAGTCTACACAGGGGCATTGCAATCTTGGAGAAATCCTTGATGAATCTCCTATAAAAACCGCATGACCAAGAAAAGAGCGAACCTCCCTCACATTTGTGGGGTATTGTAAGTTCGAATCAAATCTATCTTAGCCTTGTCAACTTCTAACCCCTTAGAGGATACAACATGACCTAGCACAATCCCATGATTGACCATAAAGTGACATTTTTCCCAATTAAGCACAAGATTAGTTTCTACGCATCGTTTAAGAATAAGTGCAAGGTTATCTAAGCATTTGTCAAAAGAATCACCATACACGCTGAAATCATCCATAAACACTTCTATGATGCTTTCCACATAATCGAGAATATACATACCATACAACGTTGAAAAGTGGCTGGTGCATTGCACAAGCCAAATGGCATACGTCTATACGCAAAAGTTCCAAAATGGCAAGTAAACGTCGTCTTTTCTTGATCTTCCGGAGCTATTACAATCTGGTTATAACCTGAAAAACCATCAAGGAAGCAATAGAAAGCATGTCTAGCCAACCTTTCAAGCATTTGATCAATGAATGGTAGGGGAAAATGGTCCTTTCGGGTGGTAGAGTTGAGCTTTCGGTAATCAATGCACACTCTCCAACCAGTCCTGGATTCTAGTTGGAACCAAGTCATTATCTTCGTTTTTCACCACCGTGATTCCGGACTTCTTTGGAACGACTTGAATCGGGCTCACCCATTTGCTATCGGATATGGGATAGATCACCCCTACTTCCAACAACTTCAGGATTTCCTTCTTGACTACTTCCATCATTGGAGGGTTCAAGCGACGTTGAGCTTCTCTTGTTGGTTTTGCCCCCTCCTCAAGAAGTATTCGGTGCATACATGTGGAAGGACTGATTCCTTTGATATCGGCAATAGTCCACCCAATGGCAGACTTGTACTCTCTTAGCACTCGAACAAGTTTCTCCTATTGCACCTTGGTAAGGCCTTTGGCAATGATCATGTCAGCAACTCTTCCTTATCACCCAAATATACATATTTGAGGTGATCCGGAAGAGGTTTCAACTCAAGAATGGGTGCCTGCACAATCGACGGTAAAAGTTTCTCATTAGTAAGCGGCAAAGAAACATAAGACACATTATATTTTGGTGGAACTTCTTGTAATGAGTTAAGAGATAAAACAACCTCTTTAAGCTCATCACAAATAGACAATTCACTTTCAATGTCTTTGTATTTTCCATAACCTAAACCTTCCACTATGGTGTTTTCTAAAGCATCTTCACCATTCAATTCAAAAATCTGTTGAGCTAGAGAATCAATAATATCAATTGAAAAACAGGAATGCACATCACTAGGATATCTCATAGCCTCAAAGATATTGAAACTTATGACTTCGTCATCAAATTCCATAGTTAAGGCGCCTTTAAAAACATCTATTTTTGTTCTAGCGGTTCTCATGAACGGTCTACCCAACAACAAGGGAGTAGACGATGGTGAATCTTCATCCATCATGTCAAGAACATAGAAATCAGCTGGAAATATGAGTTGATTAACCTGCACCAAAACATCTTCAATAACCCCTTTCGGGTAAGAATTAGACCTATCGACCAAGTTGTATAACAATACCGGTATTCTTAAGAGGTCCAAGATTCAATGATTCATAAACGGAGGCAGGCATAACATTAATGGATGCTCCTAAATTTAACATAGCACGTTCAAACTCGATTTTACCAATAGTACATGGTATGGTGAAACTACCGGGTCTTTCAACTTAGGTGGGAGTTTCTTTTGAAGATATGCTTAGAAGCATTCTCCCCACACTCATTACCTCGTTACCGGTCAATTTGTGCTTGTTAGTGCACAATTCCTTCAAGAACTTTGCCCAACGTGGAACTTGCCTTATCGCCTCAATGAGTGGAATGTTCACTTCAATCTTCTTAAAGATTTCCAAAAGCTCTTGGTACAATGTCTCCTTGTTCGACTTTGCAAACCTGCTAGGAAAAGGCGGAGAAGTAACATAAGTAGAAACATGAGTTTTAGAGTTAGAATTTGTTCTGGGTCGACCTTTTTAGGGGGCTTTTTCACCCTCTTCTTTCTCCAAATCGGGTTCATGGGACACCGTGATGTTTCCGTTTCTCTACTTGCTTCCCACTTCGTAACTCAATAGCATTGGCATTCTCCTTGTGATTTATTGGTTGCGAAGGAATTTTTCCCTCTGCTTGTGCTTCCAATTTGCTCACGGCATTAGCTAATTGACCCATTTGTGTTCGGATGTCCTTCATATCCATTGCTGTCTTTTGCTTATCTTGCACCATTGTGTTGAGAATGAGATTCAACTTGTCATCTATACTCGTGCCTTGAGTTTCTTGTGGTGGTCTTTGCATGAATTAATATCCTCCTTGTTGATTGAAAGTAGGATTTGCAGCAGCTTGCTTGTTGGCGTAGCTGAAATTAGGATGATCACGCCAACCTGGATTGTATGTGTTGGAGTACGGATCATATCTCGGCCTTTGCTGATTTTGGTACATAGCACTTGCTTGCTCAACATCTTCGGTATATGATGATGGTATGACAGCTGCAGCTATTTGAGTCATCATTCTCTCCATGTTGCCCATCCTTTGTTCCATGTGTGAAGAATTGCCAACTTCATTCACCTTCCTTCTGCTTGATTCATCTCGAGTGTAGAATTGTTGAGTGTTCGCAGCCATATTCTCCAACAAACTTGTAGCTTCCGCAATGGTCTTGTTGGTAAGTGCACCACCACTTGCGGCATCGATCAAATTTCTATCATTAGAAAGCAACCCCTCGTAGAAATATTGAATCACAAGTTGATCACTGATTTGGTGGTGTGGACAACTAGCTAAAAGCTTCTTGTAGCGCTCCCAATACTCATGGAGAGTCTCTCCCGATACTTGCCTAATACCACAAATCTCCTTACGAATCACAGCTGCTTTTGATGCTGGAAAATACTTCTCAAGGAACAATTTCTTCATCCCATTCCATGTGGTTATGCTTCCAAATAGGTAAGCAAAAGAACCACTCTCTGCAGATCTAAAAGAGAGAAAGGAAAAGTTTGTCATCATAGCCATATCCGCATCTGCAGTTGCTTGCTTCATACTAGTCACAACATGATGGAATTGTTGCAAGTGACGATTAGGATCTTCTCCCGCTAAACCTCTGAATTTGGGCAGCAAGTTAATCAATTGTGGTTTCAACTCAATGGTTCCATTCAACTGAATACATAAAGGCTGCTGATCTAGGTTTGGAGAAGTGAGCTCCTTGAGTGTTCTTGGAGCAGGTGGTCGACCTCCCATTGTGTTGTCTTCCTCTTCGTCCGAGTCCGAGAATTCACTTGGTGTAGAACTTTGAGGAAGTGGAGTGTTGACTTGCTCGAATGAAATCCTTAAGTAAAGTGCACGAACGAAGACGTATACCAATTGGACTTGGTCTGCCCTCTCCACGCATTCACCAAAGAAATAGTACTGAAAATCGATTCTAAGAGATTGAATAAGTAAAATGAAATCGTAACCAAAAGCAAAAATAACAACTAAGAATAAAAATAACAACTAAACTTGCCACTTTGCCTCCCGGCGGCGCCAAATTTGACGAGGTGTCGAACTCGCAAAAATAAATTTCTCTACTTCTCTTTAACTAGCAAGTAGTATAATGTAAGTAGGATCGTCCCAAGGGAGGTATGAAGTTCAAGTTGTTATGCAAATACTCTAAGCAAAGATGATTTTGTTATAGAAATCTTTGAAAATTGTAAAATGTATTCAAATATGAGATGTAATTGATTAAAGGTTCATTCTAGACCACGGAATACAAACCAAATTGATAGATAGCTATGTTCTTCACATTATCATGTTACTAACAACCCTAGAATAATTAGTACGCTCAACTATTTCGTTATTATCTTCTAGCTCACCGGATACGGAAGCGCTCGACTACGGTTCCTACTTGCCAAGTTTCCTAGAGGTACGCTTACTAGGTTTGACTTAAACAAGTGCTCTAAGTTAAGTGAGATAAGGTTGCTCCTAGTGATGAACTCAAAAGCATGAATCACCTACTAGTGTTGATTTCTACATATGGGTACTTAACAAAGTCCCATCATCAATACCCACATATTACTACTTGTGTTTATCTTCTCTAGACAATTACGGGTCGAAGAAAATCTAAACTAGCAAATAGATTAAGAATTAATGATTCAATTTCGAACTTAAACCCTTAACAAATAATCCATAGACAATATTAGCATGGTAGAAATCAATCAATAACATTAATGAATGCAAGAGAATAAGTTATTTCATATCAAATATAGATTCATATTTCGGGCTTCAAATCGCCCTTAATCAAAGAGAGTTTTAGTTACTCATAAGTATGGAGTTCATTATCAAATCAATAAATGAAATAAAGTAAAGAAGATGAAAATATTAAATGAAAGCAAACCCTAGCTCCGGCTCTCTCAAAACTCCAAGAAGAATACGTGATATATTTCAAGGTTGTAGAGAACTTTTCCCTTTGTAGCCTTTTTCTCCTTCCAAAACTAGGTCATATCCTCAAAAGTCCAAGCCCAATGTATCCACCAAGCCCATATAATTCATGTGTGAGAGTAGCCCAGTAGAAATCTCTGCCAAAAACGAGTCACCGGAAAACTGGGGTTGTCGCCGGAAGTTGGCCGGAACTTGGCCGTCGGCGCCGTAAATCTCAGGTAGCTCGGTCAAAACCAAATCTGTTAAGGCCTGTGCCATTGCGACATTGCATAGCTCATCACAAGATCACCAGTTTACGATTCAATTCATTTCGATTGCGGAAACATCAGCTAGCCAATTGCACTCATTCCGCACTTGCATCACTTTTCTTTGCACCGCTACCATAGCATCTCGACTCCTCCCCGCCATATCTCGCCTCAAGCATCGCCACTGCGAGTTTACCCAGCTATAACTCCATCACCCATGCCTTCATTGTAGCTATCTACTCGCAACATCGGTTGGCACTGAATTCGTGACTCAGCTGCCGCTTCCTGTATAACTCCACAAACCACCTGCTATGCCATTACCTGCTCTAATTCATGCCTGGTAGCAGCTCCATGCACCTGTCACTGCACTCACTCAACCTCAGTAGCACATTTCTCACAGTTCAATCCCACAAATCAATCAACTATGACTGTGATACAAATCTCTGAGATGCACCACCATCATTCAATCAAGGACGCCATCCGAAATACGCCACAAATAGCACCACGACTGCACTCCGCAATGGCTCTGTATAAGCATTTCCTTCCCCGCACTACAAATGCTACCTTCTTCAACTCATAGTCGACTTCGGTTCTACATCATTTCATACATCCGTAGCTCGGTTCATCTCAACTGCGGCATTAGCTCCAAAGAATTCCAGTCCCACACATCAAGCAGCAAAGACCATTTTACGCACCATAGTTAACACCACATACAAACTAGCACCATGGCTCACATCATTCTCACTCAATGAACTCTTAACCCTTCTCAACGTAATTGCTTGCAGCTCAAACTTCTCGCATTCGGATCCTAGCCTGCAATGCCTCGTAACTAAAACTCATACACGACATCGGTGCAGTTCCTATCATACATTCTACCCGACAATTCCCATCTCAATCCCGAGCTCAAGCTATTCACACAAGACTTACAGACCCGCCATCACTGCAACTCAACTTCATACAAAGACTAACCCATTTCTTCTTAGTCAAACACTCAACTCCGGTGCAAAACCCATTCACCGCAACCCATTGCAGCGGTGTAATAACTCGCAACATCTTCTTGAACTCGGTCCATCCGTAGCAGCAACAACATCCGAGTTTGACTCAATCCTCATTTCGAAGCTCCTTCATGATAACTTGCAATGTCCCGAGCTACAAATACCACCACTACGCCAATTCCACTCTTCATTATCTTAACACAGTTCAAAGAGAGACCCATTTCCTAACCCCAGAAATCAGCCGCACAAACACCATTACGCTTGCGTACAACAACCCTCAAACAAGACCATCTTCTCACTCTCATCTCGGATTTACTTTAACTAACACTTGCAAATGCATCCTCTCTTATGCAAATCCATCTATCACCCGTTGTACACCCGAGACCACTCGGCTCAAATGTGCTCGAGCCATTTCAAGTCACGACTCCACCTCAAGCACCATTCATCCTCTTCCCTGCCATGACCCCATCTCCAATTTCACGAACTCCTCGATTCATCTCAACAACAAAGAAGGCTCGATTCGAGTTAAGATGTAACCTAAATCAACCCCAATCTCTCAATTCTTGAATCAATTCATTTACATCAAACCCTAACAATTTATTCTCTTGGTTGTTCTCAACCCAGTTCTCAATTTAGAAATCAAACACAACAAAACCCTAGCTTCTTTGGCAACAACAAATTCTTCTCAATTATCGTTCCACAATCCCCATTAGAGCCCATTCTTTCCGTGCATCTCTCGATCTTTTTTTCTACGAATTTATGTGTTCATCAGCCGCCATGGCTTTCTCTCAGTTCTCTAAAATTGAGGTGAAGACTGAAGTGTAATGAAGAGGAGAATTCCTCTCTTTCAGAGAGGGTGTAGGAAAAAAGCTGGTCTATTATAGACATCCCACTTCATGGTTAAGGGCTAACCCAATCATTCATGGCTTGTCAGTTGTAGAGAACCGACAACCTAATTCAACTCCTTCTTGCGCACCTTAACTCGCTCCAAGTTTAGCTCGCCTATGAATTGCGTTTTTTTGAGTGATTTCTCCTTCTTTTGCTCATAATGACTCCATTGCACCTGATAAACTCAAAAGTAACATAAGATACATATTTTTATAAGAGAAGTAGCAAACAAAGCATAAATACTAGATATAAAATTAGGTGTTTTACAACACCTATCAGTAAACTTCATTTATTTACCAAAATTCAATGCAATTCATTTTCCAAAAACAATGTTCAAAACCTAAAAAGAACAATCAACCTTTCTCATACCTTCTTATTCAATAAAACAAAAGGGAGATTCAGAGAAGACCATCTAACAAGTTGTAATACCTTGAAAGCATCATCTTTAGCCTATTTTGATACCTTTCGGTCCTGCTCTTCAAACCTTGGATTGTCTGCTCCACTTTTTACGATTCATCGCCCGAGCCTTCTATTCCTATAGGATAGCCTTTGCAGCAGGGAAAACATTGGCAATGATACCTGTTCGATCAATTTTGACTATATCAATGCGTTGCCGGAGCTAGCTCACATTGAACTTCATGGATTAACAGTTAGATATCATACTTTCCCACTTTTCAATAGTAGATTCAGAAACATCACGAATAGATGTACCTTCCATCTCTGCATCATGGGGAGAAGACAGTTTATCGTAGTAACCAAGGCAGACGAGCAGTGTTGCACCACAATCCTGATAGCAATATGGTCGTACCTTCTCCATATCTTCGTGTACAAGGGGCACAAACTCCTTCCGTACTAAGAACTCACCAACGAACTGACTAGAAAGACAATCACTTCATACAAATATCAAACGACAAGCTGCGTTAGGGTACTTATAAGGATAGATACCTAGATTAGCGTCTTCCCGGATCTGCAATGATGTGCGTGTTTGAGCTCGAAGGAAGAGGAGTAGCAAGATCATCATTATCAACTATTATCACGCATGTCCCAGGATACCTCTACAAAAAAAATGTGGTTATTTCCCATCCATGACATGTCTATCAACCAGCTGAGAAAGTATACCGGTATGACTTTCTTAATTCTGATGATCTTGACATGGGAGTTATCACGAGACCCAAAGCTTCGACCACTCTGAAAGAACAATGTCAACGATTAAAATAAACAGAAAAGAAAGCTACTATTTCAAAATCAAGAGACGATTAAGTATTACTCTGGATACGAGTTGTCTACGCTTGGTTGAAGATTCTGGCTGAGTGGAAGATGATGTACTCTTCTTTGAAATGATAAAATAATATGGGTTTGAAAGGAGGGTCTCCGGTACAAATCAAGAAAAACATATAACAATTTGATGTAATCCTATGTGAATAAATATGCGCCACAGAAACCCTAGGAAAAAGCGGTATGAATTCCGAACAACCTCAACGGGACTTATCCGATGGATGGGGATTCAACGCCGACCAAACCGTGTTTCATGTTGAAACTCTAATCAAAGTCGGGAGAAAATTTTTAGATATTCAAACGAAAAATATTCTTAGCCAGCAGAAAGGGAAGACTCATGTACTCGCATGCCTGGACTCGGAAACACCCAGCCTATCTCAAGACCCTGTACGGTCGTGCTCGTTGGTGTGATCTAGTCAACATCAGCATATCAGAGAAGGATAATCATTATCTGGTGGCTCGACTCACTGCTTCAAATTCAAGACAACCGTCATTTCCCTGGTAACATCTATCCACTTCGTCTTATTAACTTTATTTTTGTCTGTAAAACTCTAGATGGTACCAGGGATGGTGACTGTCACTTCGTCTATTTAACTTTATTTTTGATTGTCACCATCTAGTGCTAACCCTAATAAGGTCAAAAATTATCTCCATGATGCTACCTGCAAGAGTAACCAAAAATTAGTGATTTTGTGTCAATTCGCAAAATTCAATTGTTTGACCTAATTTCATCAATTTACAAAAATTAGGTTTTTTTTTCCTAAAACGGAGCCTACACGATATTTTGATCCATATTGGTCGAGACTAAACCTAGGCAAGCTAGGAAACTGGCCCATCATGGAGCTAGTATGTAACACCCCAGTTACTTATGTCAGTGACTAGACTGCCCTTAGAAGAAACTTGTGTTTGGATAACACAAATAATTTAGGTTAGTATAACAAATATAATATATTTTAGCTTAGTTAAAATAAAAATAAGAAACCGAGTTCTTGTTCGGCCGAAGAGAAGAAGAAACCAGAAGGAAGAGGAAAGAAGGAAAATTAGAGGAGATTCTAGGATTTGATCTCAAGTCTAAGGCAAGTTTATTCTTGCTTTATCATTTACTATTGATAGTATTAAGTTTCAATCGTTTATCCTCTTGAAAACCTAGGTTAAGAGTCGAATTTTTAAGGTAGATTTCGAGTTAGGGTTTTTCTGTCACATAAACGAATGAGTACTGTTGAACCGTTAATTAAAATCTAACCAATAGATCTTTATTAATTTTGGATATGTTATACCTTGCACTGTCATATAGTGGATGCATAAATTTCAGGACGATTGGACTTGGATTCATAATATAAATACTTGTAGTTCAGAGAACTTTTCTGCAGAATTTATGAATCCGGACAGTTGTAAAAACCTAAGTTTATATAGTTCTACTAATTAGAATTATCTGAAATTTTAATATGAGTAACCCATTTATGTCATGAGTTTTATGTAAAAATTTCAAGTAGAACCGAGTTCTAGAGGTATCCTAACCAACAAACGTTTTGTAGTTACGCCTATAAAATTCAGATAGGTTGAGCGAATAGAATGTATCATAATTCGATATTCAGCCGTTAGTTTTCTTTGAAATTCATATAGTATGTCCTTGAGATTGTTATGATTATGTGGTGAAATTTCGTTATGATCAGATCAGTATACATGGTGTATTTGATAGGTACAACAGAGTTATACATATGTGCTTGCATGGTAAATTATCGAATTGGCCTAGTATGTGGTTGGAGTTTGAATTGAGTTGTGTGTATAAGTTTGAAGCTTACTATGTTCTGAATATCAAGATGATTTAAATGGTCTTGTATGTGTTGGAGTATTGTTAAGGTTAAATCCTTATTTTGTGGTTCGATATACTTGGATACTAGTTCTTATTTATCTTCTTGATAAGAGGTCAGGTCCGCAAAGCTATCAGGCTTGTGAGAACCGGTGAGCAGTAGACGTGTATGTTGATATGTGTGTGTTGAAATTTATATGTTGAGATCAGGTATCATAATAGCTATCGCGCTTATGAGTACCAGTGAGGCCACAATAGCTATCATGCTTGTGAGCGTACACCAGATATGGGGTTGTCGTTGAGTTTGCCCAGTTCAGGGACATCACTGTTCAAATAGTGTGTCGCGGTGGGAAGTATATGCTATTTGAAAGACTGAAAGTGAGCGTTATGTTATTTGATTTTAAAACTTAGTCTCCTGATCTTCCTACTGCCACAGTTTAGATGTTTATTATTAGTTGCTACTTTTGTTACTTATATGCTTATCGGTGTATATGATGGATTAAGAGTGAACTTGCGATTCAAGGCTCTGACCTTGTGTTGATTTTTTCCCTTTCAGGTAGCATAATAAGTAAGTGGGTTAGTCGTGAGGTTTTCTTGAGTTTCCGCTGCAATATTTGACAAGAAGTAAAATATCTTCGTTGATGTAGTTTTATGTTGAATTTTTTTTCTTTTAATCTCAACAAGGTTATCACATTGTTATTTACTTCCAAAGTTTGATTATTTTAATTTTGGATTATAATCATTTAAGTCTTTTGAATACTATTTATCTATTTAGTAATGTTTATTGGATTTTCTTTCGTAGTTCTAAGTTATTTTTATTTTATTTTTTAAAAAAATCTGGTCCTACGATAGTGGCACCGCGGGATTCTAGACTCTTTTTTAGTGCTAGAATTCGCGGGTTGTTACATAGTAGGAGTAGAATCCTACCAAAAGTTATAAAATAAGGAAAAAGGGAAAACCATGACTAACATGGACTGCTGTAAAAGGGGACGACCGTGCCACTTGGCCGGTCTATTTTCCCTAGTTGGAACCTCCCACCACCGGCCGATTATGTCCCATGTTGTTATCCGTTAGTTTCTCTTTCCCATCGACCAATCAAATCGCTCTAAAGGTGTAAGCTACACTTTTAACTAAAGATGGAAATAGATTTGGTCGACGCGTTTAAATTCTTAAGAAAATAGATCTTGGTCGTCCAAGTCAGTCGCTAAATAATCACGACCACACGACTTGGTAAGATTCGTTCTCTAACCCTAACTCTTACAAACGCGAACAAAAAAGTTTCATGATGCTCACCGACGGACCCACTTTTATTCCATCCAATCAGAACTTTCCTAGCCTGCGAGCAACGCGTTCACAATTGTTAGCCAAAGTAGAATAGTCGAGCGTCTTATGAAAAGACGAGAGTACACAAATACACCACAATCTTTTAGTTCCAACCGTCTATGGACAGAGTCGAGACAATACAACTAATCGGTTCACACTTCGTGTGATTGTCTATGGATACGAGATCGATACAATACAACAACAAGATAACTTGTATGATTGACTATGGATACAAGATCGAGACAATACGACAACGAAGTATGTTACTTGATAATAGGTTCAGACTTAACCAAACTCTATAGGATCACTATCAAGTAATGCGGGGTTAACATTTGTGTATATTACTGTTAATTATAATAAGCAATTATAATTGCGGAAATAGAAAAGTAAAAGACACAACAAGATTTTGTTAGCGAGGAAAACTGCAAGTGCAGAAAAACCCGGGACCTAGTCCAGAATTGAATACTCTTAGAATTAAGCCGCTATACAAAATCTACACCAACTTCGTATAGTTGAGACCAAGCAACTACCCTAGTTCACTTAGTTTCCTCAGTATCCCTGCGCTTCCGACTTCGATGAGTGCACGCACCGGGGTACAATACCTTTGGATCGTATTCCAAACAGTAAAGGAGCAAGAAATCTTTTAGTAATAACTCTTTCGATTCTTTCAAGATAAAGATATCTCAAGTCGTACCCAAAGACTCTTAGTATAATATAATAAACTCATTTGCCTGGTTAGATCAATCTATCCAATAACCACAAAAGCGATTAAGTTTGGATTCGCAACCAATCAATATAGATCTCCACGAGAAGCTAGAAAGTGATGCCGATCTCACGTAACTAATCAATCGAATAAATCCGGTTCTAGTTGGATCCCGGTTAGATCAAGGTTAGTTGGTGGAGTATTTATGGAAAGAGAATATACATGTTTATTATTTAATTTATTATAAGTTATATTTTAATTTATTTAAAATATTTTGGTTTTCATTATTTAGGTATCTTTTAGTAATATCTAATAATATTTATTGTAGTAGTTTATTATTTTATATAATATTTATTAGCTAAGGTAACAAATATATTTTAATTGATTAGAGAATAATTAATGATTTTACAAGAGTTATCTATATAAAGAGCTCTTTTGTTTAGTATTAGGCAGGTCTTGGATGAATTAAAAGAATATTGAGTTTCTTGAGTGTTATCTCAGAAATGCATGAGTTTTAGTATTAATTTTGTTCAACGCTTCCGCACTGCATCAGTTGGTTCAGAGATAGGCAACGCTCCTGCATCATGTTTCGAGGAAGAAATTATGGTGTTGTTCGAAGAGCCTCTCTCAACGATGAGAAAGAGCAAGTGGTAATAGATAATCTGAAACGGATGGTTAAGGCGCTCACCCTCTTATTGGCTGAAATGCAACTTCAGCAAGAGCCCCGTCATGGTCCTAGCCTACAACAAGTGGAGGAAGTGATCGGTGATGAACAAAAAATCCTCATTGGTGACAAGGAGGATGGATTTCAAGGAGTTGTACATGATCCGCGAGATTCTTTGGAGTCCGGATTAAAGCCTGAAATCCCAAGGTTTGATAATGTATTTTCTTTTCGGAGGTTGAAAATAATAATATTATCATTGATTGGAATCAACCTCCAATTTATTATATATACCCAGATGATATTATTAGGTTTGTCCTAGTTATCTTTGATCTTTATTTTTATGAAGAAATACACGATCAAGTGGGTCATTGGACCAAGTTATCTTTTTGATGTGCAAAAAAATAATTGCGGCCCAAAAATAAATTTGTCAAGAATATATGTGTTGAAGAATTATCATGATTTTCACAAGAGAAACATAATTTCAAAGTGTCGTCTTAGGCAAAATTAGGGGCGAATTTTTTTGAGAAGGGAGAAATGGTGGAGTATTTATGGAAACAGAATATACATGTTTATTATTTAATTTATTATAAGTTATATTTTAATTTATTTAAAATATTTTAGTTTTCATTATTTAGGTATCTTTTAGTAATATCTAATAATATTTATTGTAGTAGTTTATTATTTTATATAATATCTATTAGCTAAGGTAACAAATATATTTTAATTGATTAGAGAATAATTAATGATTTTACAAGAGTTATCTATATAAAGAGCTCTTTTGTTTAGTATTAGACAGTCTTGGATGAATTAAAAGAATATTGAGTTTCTTGAGTGTTATCTCAGAAATGCATGAGTTTTAGTATTAATTCTGTTCAATGCTTCCGCACTGCATCAGTTGGTTCAGAGATAGGCAACGCTCCTGCATCATGTTTCGAGGAAGAAATTATGGTGTTGTTCGAAGAGCCGCTCTCAACGATGAGAAAGAGCAAGTGGTAATAGATAATCTGAAACGGATGGTTAAGGCGCTCACCCTCTTATTGGGTGAAATGCAACTTCAAAGAAGAGCCCCGTCATGGTCCTAGCCTACGACAAGTGGAGGAAGTGATCGGTGATGAACAAAAAATCCTCATTGGTGATAAGGAGGATGGATTTCAAGGAGTTGTACATGATCCGCGAGATTCTTTGGAGTCCTGGATTAAAGCACGAAATCCCAAGGTTTGATAATATATTTTCTTTTTTCGGAGGTTAAAAATAATAATATTATCATTGATTGGAATCAACCTCCAATTTATGATATTTACCCCATGATATTATTCCAGTTTGTCCTAGTTATGCTGATCTTTATTTTTATGAAGAAATACCTGATCAAGTGGGTCGAATGGACCAAGTTATCTTTTTGATGTGCAAACTGGCCCAAAAATAAATTTGTCAAGAATATATGTGTTGAAGAATTATCATGATTTTCACAAGAGAAACATAATTTCAAAGTATAAATCAAGGCAAAATTCGAGGACGAATTTTTTTTGAGAAGGGGAGAATGGTGGAGTATTTATGGAAACAGAATATACATGTTTATTATTTAATTTATTATAAGTTACTCCCTCTGTCCATTTTTATCTGTCCTAATTTCTACTTTGGTCTGTCCATTTTTATCTGTCCGCTCTGTTTATAGACATACTTTTCCCTTGAACTATCAAATATACCCTTTCTTTTTTATAATTATAAAATCATTTTTAATATAAACTTAATTCAAAATCATAAATATCATCACCATATATAAGGAAAAAATCCATTCAATATTTTTGTATATTAATTGTCATTTGCCATTCCTTTTTAAAATAAAAACATTTATGGGTAGTTACAAAATTCCTGATATTAGAAGGAGTAATTGATTATGGGTACGGGTACGGGTTAACATGGCTATGTACATGGCAAAGAATCAAAAAAATTTATGACAAAATCTCAAATTCATGATAGAGTATATCTAAAGAGGAAATAATCTACAATTTCTATTTTTTTCCCCTCTCAAATAAAAATTCCAAAGGCTCCAAAGTTTTAATGCGGGAAACCAAAATCAAATGGAGAAAAAAATAAAAAATTCTTAAATTTTGGAGTATAAGTTTGCTTTTATTTCTTTACAATATTTCCTAAAACAATAATACTATCCAAATTAGAATTTTTAACACTAATAATTTTAATTTTGGTAATAACGTAATATTAAATAGGCTAGTCAAGGGATAGTCATGACATTTTATAGGATTTCCTTAATATCTTGACAAAGTCAAAGAGGACTCTTAAAAATGGACGGAGGGAGTATATTTTAATTTATTTAAAATATTTTAGTTTTCATTATTTAGGTATCTTTTAGTAATATCTAATAATATTTATTGTAGTAGTTTATTATTTTATATAATATCTATTAGCTAAGGTAACAAATATATTTTAATTGATTAGAGAATAATTAATGATTTTACAAGAGTTATCTATATAAAGAGCTCTTTTGTTTAGTATTAGACAGTCTTTGATGAATTAAAAGAATATTGAGTTTCTTGAGTGTTATCTCAGAAATGCATGAGTTTTAGTATTAATTCTGTTCAACGCTTCCGCACTGCATCATTAGTGTACACACAAAGATATGAGAACTAATAAGAAATCTTCTTCGTCTTCAAATCTTTCTTATTCTTCAATAAAAACCTTAACAACACCACTTGAATCTCTTGTGATCAATCACACACAGAACGGAGTCTGTTAACAATGGATTATCACAAGATGTTTTTAGATCTAAACATCCCGTCGATACTTTGATCTAGTTTGAGTGAATCTTATATCAGATGAGAAGATTCTCAAGAATAAACAAACTAGGTGCAATCAAAGTCTCAACAACCGTTAGTCAATCAAATCAATCTAAAACTAATAACACTGCAATTATCTAGTTTCCCACCAAACGGTTTCCAAAACTATTCTCAAGATAGAGAATTCTTGATCCCTCTCAATAGAAAATCTCCAATTAGTAAATTAATTTTATTCTCTAGTCTTTAAACGTGATTCGGTTTATTTTGACCGTCTCCTTGGTAGTCGATACTTTCCTCTCATTATTCATATTTACATGGAATAAATTTATACGACTCTAACCAAATATCAAATCACATACATGGGTTCAAACAACAAGAGATGAAGTTTGCACTGGATCTTAGGATAGTTTGATAGAAATACAAACTTAGGTATTTATAGACCAAGGAATTTTACCAAAAATAAAAACCGAAAATACATACCAACGCTTGGTGAGTTCAAGGCGAGCTATGCTCTAACAATCTCCCCCTTTGTCAATTTTGGTGAGAAAATTTGTTATTACATATGGATAAACAAATTACATAAGAATTCATTTTACATACGCTTGATTCGAAGTTTCAACAACACAATAACCTGCATATATTCAATCAAATTGTTGGCATTTGAATAACAAAAGCTTTTACTCCCCCCTAAAGGTAAGCTAGGTAAATATTCAATCCGAACATCTTTGTAATTCCCCTTTTGTAGTCAAAAATACTACAACAACAATATGATATGTTTCTCCCCCTTAGTCAATGCTTTACTCTTTACGTTAGAGATAACGTTTAAGCACAATGTCCTTTCATTAGTGATTGCAAATCACTTGTTTACTCCATATATTTCTCCCCCTTTTTGTCACAAAATGACAAGGTTAGAAAATAAAGGACAAGCCCAGAAAGGATCTTTCAAATCTAAAGACTTGTAAACAACCTATAAAGAGTTAAGCACGAGGTTCACATACCACTTTACATAACCAATATTAAAACCGGAAACTACAAGTAATTTAGTTTTAATATATGTTATCAAAAACAATTTACTTGAAGCAATTTTTCCTAGTAGTTTAACAATTCGACTAAGAAACTTAATTCCCTTGTTAAAAAGCCGTGCGTATGTACAATCACTTATTCGATAAGACCAAAATAAAGATCATAATTAACTTTATTTCTCTCAGAACTCTAATTATTTAGATAATAACTTAGACCTTTCTCTTTAGACAAGACAAACACTCTCAAGATATCAACAAGATTAATGGTTTCATTAGAAGCCATCCCTCAAATCTTTAGAATCTTAGCTTGAGATCGGTTTGGGGATACATCTTTTTGTATAAGTTCTCCAACAAGATGAGTACATATACGGAGGATTTTAACACATACCAAACATAGGTATCAACCTTAAATGAATAATTCATTTGAAGTTAGAAGATATTTTATTATTTTATGTGTTTCCAAATCATAAAGATTTTCTTTAGAAAGGAATTATTCTTTCAAAATCATGTATCTAAAAATACTCTAGACAAGAAAACCTATCCCGTTTTACACAAGTTGTTATAAGACAACTTTTCTCGAATAAAGAAATCTTAAATATCTTCAAGTAGATTTTGTATTCTCTCTATGTTGAATAAGAGATATTAACGAATAAATATTCTTGATTAAAAACCCAAGTAGGGTATTCATACCTTGTAGAAAATGTCTTTCTAAGGATTTGCCAAAGCATACCTCTTGACAAGATTACATGAAGGTCTTATAAAGGATTTTATTCCCTATTTGTGAATGTTCAATTGTGTAAGATATTCACACTTTTCTAATTCCAATTTTGTTCCAAATAATCATCAGTTAAATGCTTATCAAAATTTTCTTGCCTAAATCTCTCAATAGAAAATCTCCAATTAGTAAACTATACCTAAATCATTCTTTTCTTATCGATTTCGAAAAAAATTACGAGACCAATTTCCATTGACTGTTTTGAAATGATCTGATAGGTATAGAATACACCTTATTTACTATCTATTATTTATGCTTTCTTTGCGAGTTTTCTTGTAAATTATGTATTTTATGTTTGATTTTGAGTATTCAAGAGAATGAAAAGGCGAAAGAAAGAGATCATTCCGGGAGCGAAATCAATGATTAAACATCGTCCGTTTAAATCCATCCTAAACTATACCTAAATCGAAATCAAGAAATCAGAGAGAAGAGAGAAATGGAGACGGCTGCATAACTATTGATGCAGAGAAATCAGGGAGATGAGTAAGAAGTTGTTGCTGATGTGAATCGAGAAGACGTTGTTGTTGTTGATGAAGAACGAGATTCAGAGCTCGAATCAGTTTAGGGTTCATGGTGAAATTGTTGTAATTCAGTTGGTATTAATTCGAGTTGTGAAGAATAGAAGATTCAGGGATCTGCGATTGTTGAATGGTTGAGTTCTGGTGTTTGATTAATGAAGAATTAGGGGTTTTTGTTAGCTGAGATTACAAGAACTGGAAGCTGTTTCTATCGATTCTATGATGGAAGAGAGGTGGTTGTGTACTCTGATAAGGACTATGATTGAGAAGATGATGTCTCAAAGGGGTTTCTGAGTTCATTCGAATTCAACAGAGAAGAGTGACCCAGATTCTTTGTTAGAAATAAGATTAAAGATGGGTTTCGTTTGAATTTGTTATACAGCCAAGATGAAAACAGATTGAAACTGGATTTGTAGTGATTCAGGTGGAGATTCAAATGAGATATTGTTGGTGGTTATCTGATGGAGTTGTTAGTGGAGCGGATGTGGATCCGAGACATGAATGCGAGGTTGGTTGGTGAGAAGAAAACTTGTGCTCAAGAATATCGAAGCTAGTGCGGTGAAGTGCAATGAGTTGAGGCACGAGTGATGGCGAGTGCTATATTGCAGCTGCAATTGGATACGATCTTTGGCGAGTTGCACCGCATATTGTTGCCATGGGACGAAATGGGTTTTGCGAGATAAAAGGGTTTGTTATGGCGAGATACGAAATGTTGTTGGCTTGAGATTGGTGAGCGAATGCATTGGTGATGGGTTTGTTAGTGGTGATTGAGAGCATGAAATGTAAGAGATGATGAACCTACTGTGATCTAGAACTAATGGGTGTTGCAAACATTGAATTCTTTATCGGATGGACCTTTGATGTTATGTCTAGGCCAAAGTAGAGATGGAGCTGGTTGTGTTAAGCTTATGGCGGTGAATCGACATCGAAATGGTGGTGGTGCTTGAACCGGAGTTCAGTTGCAGTTGTAGATGGAAGTGAAGAGAAGGAATGAATGTAAAGATGCGATTGATCTGGTGGCTTTGATTGAGAATTGAAATTTGAGATTTGAGTTTGCTTTGAAATGAGTGCAGAGAAGAGCAAATGGGTACCCGGTTTGTTATGAGCGAGAATGGTGTTGCTTCCATGGTTCGTACACATGAAGTGAAGTCTAGGCACAGTAATGAACGGGAATGAAGAATATAGATGTATGTTAGGAATTTGCGAGGTGGAGTTAGAAGGCGATGTTGTGTCTTTTGCAATTGAGGATGGTATTGCGAAATAGCGATGGGTTTGATATTACAACAAACTGGTGCAATGGCTATACAGCTGTGTGACAAGATGCATCTGGAGCTGTTGGTATAGGGCATAACCGAGAATGATGAAGTACAGTTGCTGCAATGAGTTGTTTGGCATGGATGCTGAGAAGGCTTGAACTTGAACTGTGATGAAAGAGAGGTTTGTGCAGCTGTTGTTTGAGATGTATGCAGTTGAGAACAGGAAATGCAGAATTGCAGCTGAAATGAACCTGATGATGTTGTGTGCTGACCTAAGCTGGAGTGGTTCACTAATGAAGCTGTATGGGATTGCGACAAGAGCAAGCAGATGGAGAAGACAGAATCACTGATGCAATATAGATGAATGCTTAGGTTATAGGGTTGTTATGACTCAGGCTGGGAGATCGCAGCCAGTGAAAGTTGAGTTGCAGCTGTCGACATTAGGGCTCGAGTTATGTGTGTTGAGTTGATTGCAGTGCAAGTGGCGTTTGAGTACTTATGGTGGATCTGCGGTTGAGCGGTTTTACGCAATTGAAGATTGTGAAGCTCGAGTACAAGGTGAAAGCAAGGTGGTGGATGAATGGATGTGGTGTAGGTGCAAGTACAACTGGTGGAAATTTATGGTAATGGTTGCTGCCAAGGGACTGATGATGCAGTTGTGTGTTGGTATTGCTCGCAATTGAGAGACTGAGACAGGGAAGAAGAAATGCATTTTTTTTTATGAAACTGGTGGTGCATCATTGCTGCTAAGGGCCATCATGGCTGGAAGCACAATGATTGTGCAATGAGCTTTGGCCGTCAATGGCCTTGGCCAATACCAACTCGAGCCACTCGGATGAGTTAGGCTGATCCCGACTCATACCTGACTCGGCTGAGCCTTGACTGAGTTGACTGACTATGACCGGTGACCGGGTGGACTTTGTCGGTCACCTGAGATACCTTTCTTGCCGGATTCCGGCCAACTTCCGATGGTGACACCAGTTTTCCGGCTACGAATTTTTGGCAGAATTCTTACATGGGTATTTCTCTTGTGTGGGCTTGGTGGACATCTTACTATTGGATCATTTGGACTTTGGGCTTTGAAGACCTAATTTTGGAAAGATGAAAATCTACAAAAAGAAAAAGTCTTCTACTTCTTTAAATCACGGATTTTCTACTTGGAGTTTTGGTGAGCGACAACTAGGGTTTTCTTTTCATTTTGTTTTTCATCTTCTTCATTTTTTTATTATTGATTATGATATGATGAACTCAAAAGCTATGAGTAGCTAAACAACTATTATTGGTTATGGGATAAAGTTGATTTCTCAACATGATATGTGATTCAATGAATTAGTTTTGTCTCAATAATTTATTGTTTGTGATTCACAATTAATAGTGTTATATAGTTTGAATGCTTGTTTAGTTGAGTCCTAATCGATTGAGTTTGCCTTCATCCTTATTGCTAGATTAGGGTTTTCAATACGAAAAAGTTTTTTATCCCCGATTCTAAGTAGCATAATTGTGGGTAGTGCTTGTAGTGATATATCCTATTAGTCACAAGTGAATCATAACTTTTGTTAGAACGGATTAGTGATTTTACACGTTCGTTTGCATTGATTAGTCTTATTACATAGAACTTATTGCTTTTAGGGAGTTAAAATTGATTGTGCTTTTACACGTTAGGTTGCTTTCTAGGAAGAATTCACATATACATCTTTTAATGTGGTCGTGATGAAATTAGGGAATTATTGGGATATTCTTGCGATCAAGGTATCCTAGGACTTTTAGTAAATGAGAGATTAAAATACCAATTCTAGTCATTGATGAAAAATACATATTTGTGAATGATATTATCCCATGACCAATATCTTCTCTTTATTGATTATTCAAATTATTTTATTTGCTTTGCTCTATTTTATTGCTTAGATAAAACAAAAATCCCCCCTTGGTTACTAAGAAACTGAAATTCTATAACAACAAAAGCCTCTCTGTGGGAACGAACTCTTTCTTATCACGTACTTCATTTATATTTAGTAGAGTGAGAAAGTGAAATTATTTTTGCTCGTCTGACAACCGATCAAATTTTGGCGCCGCTGCCGGGGAGGCATACGGCTTGTTATTAAGTTTTTAGTTTCTTTTTATAATTTCTGCTTTTATCTTTGCTTTTTGTTTTCTTGTCTTGTTTCTCACTTGTTTGCGAGAATTGTTTTCAGGTACCTAATCCACGGCTTCTAAAGATTGGAACTATCCAAGGTGCGGGATAGCTACTCGAAAAGGCACAATACTCCAACCAAGTTAAGACACAACAGAAGATCAAGAGTTAGAAGTGGAAGAAGAGTTACAAATATAAGGAGAACAAGAGGTTCCATTCGTAGATGAACCACAAGTTTAAGAAGAAGAAGCAATGGGTGATGCAAATCGTACACTCAAGGACTTGGCTTCTCATAGGCTTGATGCACAAAAATGGTGTATCCAAACTAACTCAACCTTTGAGATCAAGCCGGGGTTGATTCGAGAGTTACCAAAGTTCCATGGCATGGTGAATGAAGACCCAAACAAGCATCTTATGGACTTCCATACCATTGTCAAGTCCATGCTTCCAGCGGAGACTGATGCCGATGGTGCAATGTTGAAAGTTTTTCCGATTTCTATGGTGGATAGCGCTAAGGATTGGTTGTACTGTTTGCCATCCGGAAGTGTTACTACATGGAACGGGTTCAAGAAAATTTTATTAGAGAGGTATTTTCCTGCATCGAAGGCTACTCAAATTCGCAAGGAAATTTGTGGGATGAAGCAAAATATGGGAGAATCTTTGTATGAGTGTTGGGAACGATACAAGAGATTGGTGTCAAGCTCACCACCAATTTAGTGACGCTATTATTATCCAATACTTTTATGAAGGACTCCAATCAAGTGATAGGAATCTCCTTGATGCTGCATGTGGCGGTGCACTAGTGAACAAGACGGTGGCACAAGCTAGAGAGTTGATTGAAAACATGGCAGCGAACTCACAACAATTCTTGATTCGTGGTTCGGATGTGTTTCTAAGAAGAGTGAATGAAGTGAGAGAGGTTGAGGAACATCGTCAACAAATGGGTAACATAACAGCAATGATGCAACAAGTTCTGACCCGGTTATACCAAGTTCTCCTCGATGTTATGAAGATGATCAAGCTAATGCGGTCTTTCCAAATCAACAAAGACGGTATGATCCCTACTCCAACACTTACAATCCAGGATGGAGATATCATCCCAATTTTAGTTATGCCAACAAGCAAGGTGCTATCCAACAACCTACTTTCAACCGTCCGAGTAGATTTGAACCGCAACAACAACAATTTCAGCAACCACAAGCACAACAATCAATGCAAAATCAAGGTTCCGATATCGATTCAAAGCTTCAAACAATGATGCAAGGTATTTCCACCATGTTTAAAGAAAGTCGGCGAGGAAACTAAGAGTGCTATCAAGGAGTTGCAGACACAAATGGGCTCCATGGATATTGAGTTGAACCAATTGAAGGAACGAAATAGTGGGAAACTCCCTTCTCAACCTATTAACCCAAAAGAGGGTGTCAATGCTATTACGTTGAGAAGTGGTACACAACTTGTGCAACCCGAAGTTACTGATTCTAGCAAGGTGGAAACACCAAAGGAACCTGTTTTGGAGGAGAAGAATGAGGATTCTCCCCAAACTTCTGAGGTACCAATTCCTAACTCTAAAACTCTGGTTTCTACTTATGTTCCTCCTTTACCTTTCCCTCGCAGATTTGCAAGTTCCAAGAAGGCGGAACTAGAAAAGGAGATTTTAGACGTTCTTAAAAAAGATCCATGTGAACATACCACTCATTGATGCTATTAAGAAAGTTCCAAAGCATGCAAAGGTGTTGAAGGACTTGTGTACCAATAAGAAAAGGCTAAAAGGTAATGAAGTGCTAAGTGTGGGGGAGAATGCTTCGGCAATCTTACAACACAAACTCCCACTTAAGTGCAAGGATCCCATTAGTTTTGACATTCCCGTCACAATTGGTAACACAACATTTAATAAAGCTATGTTGGATTTAGATGCATCCGTTAATGTTATGCCTCATCAATGTATAATTCACTTGATCTTGGTCCTCTAAAAAAGATGGAATTGTATTGCAATTAGCCGACCACTCTAATGTCTACCCAATGGGTATTGTTGAGGATGTTCTTGTGCAGGTTAATAAACTTGTCTTTCCAGTGACTTTTGCGTGTTAGAGATGAATGAAGGGTCACCGGACTCGTCTCTTCCATTGCTACTTGGGCTTCCCTTCATGAAAACGACGAAAACCATTATTGATGTGGACAAGGGAACGCTAACTATGGAGTTTGATGGAGAAACAATACGTTTCAACATTTTCGAGACGATGAGATATACTAGTGATGTCCACTCTTATTTCTCCATTGATGTTATGGATACATTGGCACAACAAATGTTTGAGTTGAATGGTGAAGATGCTTTGGAAACCGTTTTAACTACATCCATAGATAATGGTGCAGAGTGTGGTAATGAAGTCAATGAATCCCTTAGTGATCTTAATTCACTACAAGGATGCACGGAAACTCATAATATCTCTTTTATTTCTTTACCATGCAGTGATGAAAAGCTTGTACCTTTAATTGTTAAATCTCCAAAGTTAGAATTGAAACCTCTTCCCGATCACCTAAAGTATTTGTACTTAGGTGACAAGGAAGATTTACCTGTGATTGTTTCTAACGAGCTTAGTGATTTACATGAGAAAAAACTTCTAAGGGTGCTAAGTGTTGGTGCAAAAATGATCACCCCAACAAACTTCGAGATGCAAGAAAGTTGATCCAATCACTACTATTGATGTAGAATCTCCAAAGAATTGATTAAAAGAGGTGGGGGTACTGCAAAAACACTCAGATGCTAAAGTCAACGGATGTTCAATGCAAGTGTATTGTGGTGAAAAGAATAGAATTACTGTACCTTTTGGGTTGAAATCTAGCCTTTATATATAGGCGAAGAAAATAGATGTAGCTTTAGGGTTCCAATAGTTATCCAAATAACAACCCCATCTCATATAAATCCCAAATAACAACCCCGATTCATGATAAAATTTGTTATCCTTCCCAATGTTTATCATAATTCTTATTTATCTTAAGTAATAATTATCTTGAATAATAATTATAAATATTTAAGATAATTATCATCTTTTATTTAGGATCTTGCATTTATCTTAAATAAAATTAATAATTATAAACAAATAATTATATAAGACTTTTGGGCTTCAATAATAAGCCTAGTGGGTTTCCATAATAAACCCACTGGTTTCCCTAATAAACCAAATCCAGGCTTCCATAATAAGCCATGTGGGTTTCCATAATAAACCGACCGGTTTCCATAATAAACCGACCGGTTTCCATAATAAACCGGATTTAGGCTTCCATTATAAGCCTTGTACCATCTGCACGTACACTATTTGAATAGGGTACAAACATCGCCCCCTCTTAACTCTCAACTTGTTGAAGAGTTAAGAAGATTCAGGCTACATGCGACGACAACATGTACATAACTGCACGAATGAATCATGGCACATTGTAGTGCAAATCCGGCATGGTTTTTCCTACAAAATATGCTCATGTTAGCATACCATTCTTAAAAAAACGCGTCGTGCACGAAATTCTTTTTCCCAAATACGCGACTTGCCAAGTCCATATCCGTCCTTCTTTGGGCTTTATATGGAATTCCAACAAGAACTTAGCGTTATAAGCTTAAGAAATGAATTCATGAATCCAAATTATGTAGTCCATCCAAATTATGCATCCCATATATTAGGAATGAACACGTTTGTTCATGACCTTAATATGTGCCTTCATCTCCTTTCTGTGACCAGATTAAGGTAATGCTAGTGCTTCCTTTTTTATGGCCACATGAGATGATGCCAGCACATTTACTCTATGAGCAGCTAGAGATGATACCAGCATATTTATCCTGTGACCAGCTTGAGATGATACCAGTCCTTTCCAATTGCCGCGTACACCATCACGACAAAATCTTACCGAACTCAGTCATCAACTGCCATCATTGCCACTAAGAATCTCTATGGCACTAAGAATTTGACCACCTTTGGAACTCCAAGAAAACTTGTTTCTCTTCAAATTCCTAGTCTGTTTTACTTGTACGCCACCGTTCTTCCCCCGTATAAATATGGATGAAATAATCTACGCAAAATCACATCTGCAGCTATCTTTCCTCCCTTGCTAGCTTCTTTGGGTAAGTGCAGCTTTGCTCTTTTCCTTTTCCTTTGGTATGATTCCTTTTTTAACAAAAAGATTCAGCTAAATTTCTTTTGAATTTGCGTTTATACAACATCATTACCTTCTCAAGGACTCGCAGTGATCTAGGTACGAGCCATCACTCTTTCTCTCGTGACTGCTTTGACTTGTACTACATGATTTAAAAATATATGAACTAATCCTCTAATTAGTTGCTTCTTCCTTCTCTTAACCTCCCTAGCCTCAGTATACATATATACTTTTACCAGATATTGTGATGCACTTTTTACTTTGCCCGTTAGAAAAGAATTTATCCTTCGCTTGAGAAAACTACTTCTCAAATTGCACTTCGCTCTGCTGACGGTGGTGCAAACGACATCACCTTGCTTCTTCAATCAAGCAGCCATATTCATATATATATATATTTCCTTTTGTATGCAGCATGTCTCTACCAAACGAACCCATCGACCCTTCAGGTGCTTCAAACAATATTGGTCCCCTTAGACATACTGCCAGAATGCGTGTGGATGGTTATAAGTGATGATGAATATGAAGAACTCCTTCGTTCACCTCAATATACACTAGCAACTTCGCCCCGTATGCCGTCTCCCCTTCCTCGTATCCCTGGCACTGATGACCCCTTCCTTCCTATAATGTATAAGCCAATCAGCGTTGTTATCATTATAGGGACTCTGCCGTGAGTGATCCCACAGTTTCTCGTGGAATCATCAAATCGGGCATGCCGCCGGCTAACAATCACTCCTACGACTCCTTTCTATTTTCAGGGACTTTCCCTCATTCAACGAACTGGGCAACTTTGTTCAGAATCCATAGCCAACCTGGAAAGGATCCAGGAGCTTGCATTGTACACTTATCAGTATGACAACGCAAGGCTTAAAGATAATCTTGGTGCTCTCGAGATTAACATATGTTGAGGTTAATTAAGCTCCGGAAGTCATGCATGGACAGCGTGATCGTTTTCGTACTTGTCTTGTACGCGCTCGGGCTCATGGGTACGGAGGGCGCGCCAATGATTCTTCCAGTGATGAGGAAACATACGACCCTTCTAGAGATGACGAACCAAACGATCGTGACGAGTATTTGATATTTTATAAATTATTTCGCCACTCTGTAGGCTTCTTTAGGATCATGATCTCCCACTTTCATGCTTTCGTAAGTGTGCTCTTCATCGTATTATTTAATGTTTTCTTTCGCAGATGTGCTCCTTGCATGCACTTTTCGATCGATCAGATTTTCGATTTTGTGTCCAACTGTCACTTTATTCGTTTCCACTTTAATTGAAAAACCTTCTAGTGACTTTTCCATCCTCAAGGCTCATGAAACTCTAGCGTGTCTGAATTAAATGAATAACTAGACTTTGATTTCAGAGAATTACCTTATTTGAATGCAGGTAGCTCCTATTCCTGACTAGGCACATTAATTGCCCAGCTATTCCGATCTTGCGTAGGCACCTTTGTTGCCGTTTTCTCCATCACTTCGGTAAGTACACCTTTGTCATACATATTTGATTGTTTCCGAACTTAAACTGCATTTCTTTACTATAATGATTGTTGTTGACATGCTGTATACACATATTATGTTTCCCAGATAAACTTGCGGACATGTACTGCCTTCGCACTGCCTTGACCCATTGGGTGAAGTAGTCGGTTGTAAATAGAAACTATTTGACGCCCCCAAGTGCAGCAGGAAATGGACTTCCCCAGGCGTTCGTTCAACCCAAGCCGCCCCCATTACTGAAAAAGATGTCTTATATTTGAACGATCTCTTCCACGTCTATACCTCTTTGAGTGATCATCATTGATATGATCATCCCTTTGTCCACGTCTGTCATATTTCTTATGACTTGGCCTTGTTTTCCTATCTTCCTCGACCGTATGGTAGTCATCATCTTCGTCTATATAACGATCATAATAGCCATCATTATGGTGATCACGACTTTGATAATCTATTCTGACATCCTCATCTCTTCTTGCGTCATTTTGATTGAGTCGACCATCGCCAAGAACTTCGTCCCTTCTACGTGAGATGTCTCGTTCTCGATGAATACGACGGTTTGACCAATCACTTCTGAAATGCGGGATATATGCTTCTTCAAGCTCCTTTCTTTTCTCCAATGCGATTTTGAGTCGTTTGTTCTCCATTTCCAACTCCTGGAAATGCTCACGTAACGTCAAGTCGATAGGAGTCACCTGCGGATTATTAACTTGTGCAGCTGGTGGGTTAATTTTTTTCAGCTGATGGGTGAGTCTGCACTCCTCTATTAGCGATGTCCTCTTGACGAAGCTGTTGGATGCTTGGGTGTTGACTTTGAGTCCTCGTTGACGATTGGTGTTTTCGCTAATGGTCCGGGAAGGCGATATATGCAAGTGAAGACTGTTTCCCCTTGAGACTTGGAGTGATCTCTCGGAACGGCGCTGATGTTGTTGATGAAACGCGTTTCCATTCCGTCCCTTTCATCTTGATGAGTATGGACGACATCGCTCCTCAAAGTTCGATTGTTGGCTTGTTGACCTGAATGATTTCCGGTAGGTGCATCAACGTCCTTCTCAAGTCGATTTGCTCCCGAGGAATTCATGTGTTATTCTTTTCTTTTTTGTTGGTTTAACAACTTTTCTTATCTGACGATTCTGAAACTTATCTTTAACAACTTTCCGGATCGCAACGTTCTGGAAAATCCTCCGAAAAAGTCGTTAACTTGATGCAACTTTACGGATCGTAACGTTCTTGAACCTTACGCAACTTTTCCGAAACGTTGTTGCTTTTCTACGCAACTCTGGAGCTTCCGCAACTTTCTGAAAAGTTCAGGAACTTTCTGCAACTCTGGATCTTCCGTAACTTTCTGAAAAGGTTCAGAAACTTTCTGCAACTCTGGATCTTCCGCAACTTTCTGAAAAGTTCAGAAACTTTCTGCAACTCTGGATCTTCCGCAACTTTCGAAAAGTTCGAAACTTTCGCAACTTTTCTGTTCACAATGATTTTTAAACCCTAGTTTCGAAAATCGCTTGGGAACAACTTCTATTACTTGGAGAACACGATCTTTTCTCGTTGTCCCCTTAGTCGGCGCCAAAAGATGTTGGTGCAAAAATGATCACCCCAATAATCTTCGAGATGCAAGAAAGTTGATCCAATCGCTCTAGTTGATGTAGAATCTCCAAAGAATTGATTAAAAGAGGTGGGGGTACCTGCAAAAACACTCAGATGCTAAAGTCAGCGGATGTTCTATGCAAGTGTATTATGGTGAAAATAATAGAATTCTGTACCTTTTGGGTTGAAATCTAGCCTCTATATATAGGCAGAAAATAGATGTAGCTTTAGGGTTCCAATAGTTATCCAAATAACAACCCCATCTGTATAAATCCCAAATAACAACCAGATTCATGATAAAATTTGTTATCCTTCCCAATGTTTATCATAATTCTTATTATCTTAAGTAATAATTATCTTGAATAATAATTATAAATATTTAAGATAATTATCCTCTTTTATTTAGGATCTTGCATTTATCTTAAATAAAATTAATAATTATAAACAAATAATTATTCAAGACTTTTGGGCTTCAATAATAAGCCTAGTGGGTTTCCATAATAAACCCACTGGTTTCCCTAATAAACCAAATCCAGGCTTCCATAATAAGCCATGTGGGTTTCCATATTAAACCCATCGGTTTCCATAATAAACCGACCGGTTTCCATAATAAACCGGATTTAGTCTTCCAATATAAGCCTCGTACCATCTGCACGTACACTATTTGAATAGGGTACAAACACTAAGGAAGTACAAGACGGCCATAGGATGGACAATTGCTGATATCAAGGGTATAAGCCCTGCCATTTGTATGCACAAAATCCATTTGGAGGACGATGCAAAGCCTACAAGGGAAGCGCAAAGTCGTTTGAACCCTCCCATGATGGAAGTTGTGAAAAAGGAGATACTCAAGTTTTTTGACGTGGGTGTTATCTACCCCATATCCGATAGTCAATGGGTGAGCCCGGTACAAGTAGTACCAAAGAAATCAGGTGTGACAGTGGTGGAGAATGATAAGAATGAACTTGTCCCAACTCGTGTGCAAACCGGTTGGAGGGTTTGTATTGATTATAGAAAATTGAATGCCACCACTAGGAAAGATCATTTTCCATTGCCTTTTATTGATCAAATGCTTGAACGTTTAGCTGGACACTCTTATTATTGCTTCCTTGATGGTTATTCAGGTTACAATCAGATTGTGATAGCACCGGAGGATCAAGAGAAAACCTCTTTCACTTGTCCTTTCGGTACTTTTGCTTATAGAAGGATGCCTTTTGGCTTGTGCAATACTCAAGCTACCTCTCAAAGGTGTATAGTAAGTATTTTTTCATAATATGTTGAAAACATAATCGAAGTGTTTATGGATGACTTTAGTGTCTTTGGTGATTCATTTGACCTTTGCTTGAACAACTTATCTCTAATCCTTGAACGACGTGTTGAAACAAACCTTGTGCTGAATTGGGAGAAGTGCCATTTCATGGTAACTCATGGCATAGTTTTAGGACATATAATATCTTCTAAAGGCTTGGAAGTTGATAAATCTAAAATAGACCTTATTCGTGCTTTAACCACTCCCACTACAGTGAGGGAAATACGCTCTTTTCTTGGTCATGTAGGTTTTTATCGTAGATTTATCAAGGATTTTTCCAAGATAGCATCACCACTTTGCAACTTATTGCAAAAAGATGTGGTTTTTAACTTTGATGAAAAGTGTATGGCGGCATACAATCGTTTGAAAGAACTTTTGATTTCAGCCCCTATCATTAAACCACCGGATTGGAGCAAGCCTTTTGAGCTCATGTGTGATGCAAGTGACTATGCGGTTGGTGCGGTGCTTGGGCAACGTGTGGGGAAGATACCTCATGCTATTTATTATGCTTCTAGAACGTTAAATGAGGCCCAACAAAACTACACAACCACTGAAAAGAGTTGTTAGCCATTGTTTTTGCTTTGGAAAAGTTTCGCTCTTATCTAATTGGTACAAAAGTTGTTGTCTTTTTGATCATGCAGCACTTAGGTACTTGCCACTTGAAGAAAGAAGCGAAACCGAGGCTCATACGATGGATTTTACTCTTGCAAGAGTTTGATATTGAAATCAAGGACAAGAAAGGGATTGAGAACACCGTTACGGATCACTTAAGCCGTCTTCTTTGTGGACAAGGAAGCTATCCCATTGCGTGAAAGTTTCCGGGATGAGCAACTATTCTCAATTGCCTTTAGAGAACCATGGTATCTTGACATTGTGAATTACTTGGTGTCTAAACAAATCCCAAAGAACTTGTCTCGTCTTTGAGAGGGACAAACTTAAGAAGTTAGGAAACCAATACATATGGGATGATCCATACTTGTGGAAACATTGTAGTGACCAAGTAATAAGAAGGTGCGTTCCCGAATCTGAATTTAATTCTATCTTGTCTTTTTGTTACTCTTATGCTTACGGAGGACATTTTGGGAGTAAGAGAACCGCTCACAAGGTACTTGAAAGTGGTTTCTATTGGCCAACCTTGTTTAAGGATGCGTATATATTTTGTACAACTTGTGATAGGTGTCAAAGAACAGGCAATCTAGGTGCCCGAAATCAAATGCCACAAACTTTTATTCAATTTATTGAAGTTTTTGATGTATGGGGTATTGATTTTATGGGTCCTTTTGTCAACTCCCATGGGAATTTTTATATCTTACTTAGGTTGATTATGTCTCAAAATGGGTGGAAGCTAAGGCCACCCCAACTAATGATTCTAAAGTGGTTTGATTTTGTGCAAGCTAATATCTTTGCAAGGTTTGGAATTCCCAGAGCCATAATTAGCGATGGGGTTCTCACTTCAAAAACGAGGATTTTACAAAGCTTGTTGAAGAAGTACAATGTGTCGCACAAGATTGCAACACCTTATCATCCACAAACAAATGGACAGGCCGAGGTTTCCAACCAGGAGGTGAAATCCATTCTAGAGAAGACGGTGAATCCAACAAGGAAGGATTGGAGTATGCGACTTAATGATGCTTTGTGGGCTTATAGAACCGCATACAATACACCTATCGGGATGTGTCCCTTTAGGCTTGTGTATGGTAAACCTTGTCATTTACCCGTTGAAATTGAGCATAAGGCGTTTTGGGCTATAAAGCAATGCAATATGGAGATGGATGGGGCTGGAAAGCAAAGGAAGTTACAACTCCAAGAGCTAGAGGAGCTTCGCAATGATGCATTTGAAAGCTCACACATTTATAAGGAAAAGACGAAAGCATTTCATGATAACATGATTTCTAGGAAATAATTTTGCATTGGGCAAAAAGTGCTTTTGTTTAATTATCGCTTGCATTTATTTCCGGGTAAATTAAGGTCACGATGGATAGGACCTTTTATTGTTACTAATGTGTTTTCTCATGGTGCAGTGGAAATTCGTAGCATTGCTACAGGAAAAGAACTTAAAGTTAATGGGCATCGGTTGAAACCATATTATGAGAATTTCACTTCCGAAGTGGTGGAAGGAGTTAACTTTGTGGAAGTACTCCCTCTGGAGGAGTCATACAAAGCAAGGAGATATTCAGGCTGACGACTTTAAACCAAATGCTAAATGGGAGGCAACCCATCGGATGAGTATTTCTTGTCTTATTTTTATTTTCATGTTTTGTTTTTAGTTTTTTCTTGTTTTGCATTTACTTTTTCTGATTTCTTGTCATATTATCATGTAGGATTTCCCACCTTGACTTACTTTGGATGACTAAATTTACATTGAGGACAATGTAAAGTTTAAGTGTGGGGGAGTGGTTAAGCATTTTCATTGTAAATTTTTCAAATTTTTCAACTTTTATGTAAATTAGTGAATAAAAAAAAAACTCCAACTTGTAGTTAGTTTAGAGTCACATAGTATACATGTCGCTAAGATTACATCGAGATTCTCATAAGAGTGACTGAACTTAGAGATGACAGAGAACATGATCGGTTTTCTTAATTGTATGAGAGTTAAAGTTGGATTTAACCATGCCAGTGGCAAATAAGGTGCAGACTGAATTCGGTATTAGAGTAGTGGTCCCCTATAGTGGAGACTACCCATGTTACATCATGCGAGGCACCGACCTTCAATTCTTTGTACCTGTCTAAGTATGTGCTTTTAGAGTGTGTGTCACCGTACGTAAACTCCGGGTAGAATGGTGAGCTACCCAACCTCCCACCAATAGAAGCACTATTTTGATCTCTTGAGTGCTATTTTATCAATCATGATGGTGACATCGAATTGCTAACTTACATACCACTTGTAATCTTGTTCGCAGTTAGCACCATCCACTTTATCTCTCTCTACACCAACAGGTCCATAGAAACACCATCATCATCAACAAGAGGAGCATCACAAATTCGAAGTAAAGTTGAAGACGTTCAAGGTTTACAAGCAACAGTACAGAAATGAGCATATTTCAAATTCAAGTAAAGCAACAAGACAAGGAGCAGAATTTTTACAAGTTGAAGACTATTGTACATGAGCGAATATTATCAAGATGATATTTAAAGAAGTTTATGATATCGAGACATACAAGTTGTGAAGAATCAAGCGGTAAAGTACTTACACCATGGCCATTTGTACTTATTTTATGTTTATTTTCAGTGTGTGTTTATTTCTCTTGTCTCATGAAAAAAAAAAAAAAAAAAAAAAAAAGAAAAGAGAAAATTTTGTTAGGTGCATTATTAGTTTTATTATTTTGTTTTGTTTTGTTTTCACTTTGTATTTGTTTTATTTTTCTTGTCTCAAATAAAAAATAAAAAGAAAAAATAAATAAATAAAAAGAAAAAAAAAGAAAAAAAAAAAGAAAAAGAAGAGAGACAAGAAAAATTTGTTGTATCATAGTTTAGTTCGTTTTTAGTTTTGTTATTTTAATAAAACCAATGGAAGAAGAAATATCTATAATGAAGTTTCAAGCAACAAGGAATTAGAGGAAAGAATCACATTGTCAAGATTCTACGAAGTTCAAGAGTTATCATCAAGAGTTGAAGACCGAAGACGAAGATAAAGACAAGGATTGAAGAACGAAGACGTTTCTATGGATGCTGTGAGAGTGGTGCTAACTGCGCGTCGAACGGATAACGAGGTAAGTAAGCATATTCCCACCTTCGTTAAGTGGTTTATTTCCTTTCTTAGAGATCGTCAGAAAAATGGGTTTTCAAAATGAATAAAAGATGTGGGTTTTCAAAACAATTCGGAGGGTTTTTACCTTCGTACCATTCAAGGTGTCACAGGATTCTCTCTTCATTCCTACATGAACACATGTGTGACCTATAAAAATCTATTTATTATTGAGAGCAACTTCATAAAACCCTTTCTTGTGAGGCAGAGTCGAGACTTTCGATCACTCCGAACCCGAATTTCTTTCGATAAGGGATGGTTATTTCTCTCTCAATTTTTAAGAATGAGATTGTGTTCATATATGTGTCTAACTTCTTGTGACTAGTGTGCAGGATTTCTATGTCCTCTTAGCGCGTTGGATGCTATCATTTCGGAGAACTTTCAAGTTGGAAAAGTAGGTTTTGTGGGTATATCTCTAGTAAACCCTCACGGAGTTGTATGTATTTTTATAATAAATTTTGTTTAATTTGCTCGAGGACTAGAAAAGTCTAAGTGTGGGGGAATTTGATAGGTGTAGAATACACCTTATTTACTATATATTATTATGCTTTCTTTGCGAGTTTTCTTGTAAATTATGTATTTTATGTTTGATTTTGAGTTTACTAGGTGTTTTGGAGTTATTGAAGCAAAAAGAAGTGGAACTCGCTAAAATCCAGGATTTCTTCTCATCATCTTGAAGAGAATATAAAGGCGAAAGAAAGAGATCATTCCAGGAGCGAAATCAATGATTAAGCTTGTCAGCCCCCTGAAACTGACAGTACAAGAATTACGCAGGACGGCCTCTATCCAAGATATGGGTGCCTAGAGTCATCCTGGGGTGTCTAATAGTGGGGCGTTTAAATCCATCCCTAAATTATACCCTAAATCGAGAACCGGCTGTCTCGTTATTACAGTCCACGTGAAATCAAGAGAGAAGAGAGAAATGGAGACGACTGCATAACTTTTGATGTAGAGAAATCAGGGAGAGGATTAAGAAGCTACTGCTGATGTGAATCGAGAAGACGCTATTGTTGTTGATGAAGAACGAGATTCAGAGCTCGAATCAGTTTAGGGTTCATAGTGAAATTGCTGTAATTCAGCTGGTATTAATTCGAGTTGTGAAGAACAGAAGATTCAGAGATCTGCGATTGTTGAATGGTTGAGTTCTGGTTTTTGATTAATGAAGAATTAGGGGTTTTTGTTAGCCGAGATTACAAGAACTGGAAGCTGTTTCCATCGATTCTATGATGGAAAAGAGTTGGTTGTGTACTCTGGTAAGGACTATGATTGAGAAGATGATGTCTCAAAGGGGTTTCTGAGTTCATTCGAATTCAACAGAGAAGAGCTGACCCAGTTGCTGTTAGAAAGAAGATTAAAGATGGGTTTCGTTTGAATTTGTTATATAGCCAAGATGGAAACAGATTGAAACTGGATTTGTAGTGATTCAGGTGGAGATTCAAATGAGATGTTGTTGGTGGTTATCTGATGGAGTTGTTAGTGGAGTAGTATGTGGATCTGAGACATGAATCTGAGGTTGGTTGGTGAGAAGACAACTTGTGCTCAAGAATATCAGAACTGGTGCAGCTGAAGTGGAATGAGTTGAGGCACAGGTGATGGCAGTGCTATATTGCAGCTGCAATTGGATACGATGCTGGCAAGTTGCACCGCAGGTGTTGTTGCCATGGGACTGAAATGGGTTTTGTAGATGAATGGGTTTGTTATGGCGAGATACGAAATTTTGTTGGCTTGAGATTAAGCTGAGCAGAATGCATTGGTGATGGGTTTGTTAGTGGTGATTGAGAGCATAAAATGGAAGAGATGATGAACTGCTGCAGTCTAGAACTAATGGGTGTTGCAGCTGTTGAATTGCTGTAATTGGATGGACCTTTGATGTTATGGATAGGACAAAGTAGAGATGGAGCTGGTTGTGTTAAGCTTATGGAGGTGAATCTGACATCGAAATGGTGGTGGTGCTTGAACTGGGAGTTCCGAGTGCGGTTTGTAGATGGAAGTGAAGAGAAGGAATGCATGTAAAGCTGCAATTGATCTGGTGGCTTTGATTGAGAATTGGGATGAGATTTGAGTTTCTTTGGTGAGTTTGCAAGAAGAGCAAATGGGTACCCGTTTGTTATGAGCGAAATTGTGTTGCTTCCATGGTTCGTACACATGAAGTGAAGTCTAGGCACAGTAATGAACGGGAATGAAGAATATAGATGTATGTTAGGAATTTGCGAGGTGGAGTTAGAAGGCGATGTTGTGTTCTCGCAATTGAGGGATGGTGCTGCTTGAAATAGCGATGGGTTTTATTTTACAACAAACTTGTGCAATGGCCGTACATTTGTGTGACAAGATGCATCTGGAGGCGTTGGTACGGGCATAACCGAGAATGAGGAAGTACAGTTGCTGCAATGAGTTGTTTGGCATGGATGCTGATAAGGCTTGAACTTGAACTGTGATGAAATAGAGGTTTGTGCAGCTGTTGTTTGAGCTGTATGCAGTTGAGAATAGGAAATGCATAATTGCAGCTGAAATGAACTTGGTGATGTTGTGTGCTGACCTAAGCTGGAGTGGTTCACTAATGAAGCTGTATGGGATTGCGACAAGAGCAAGCAGATGGAGAAGACAGAATCACTGATGCAGTATAGATGAATGCTTAGGTTATAGGGTTGCTATGACTCAGGCTGGGAGATCGCAGGAAGTGAAAACTGAGTTGCAGCTGTCGACATTAGAGCTCGAATTATGTGTGTTGAGTTGATTGCAGTGCAAGTGGCATTTGAGTACTTATGGTGGATCTGCAGTTGAGGCAGTTTCTGCAATTGAAGATTGTGAAGCTCTGAGTACAAGCTGAAGCAGGTGGTGGATGAATGGATGTGGTGTAGGTGCAAGTACAACTGGTGGAGATTTATGGTAATGGTTGCTGCCAAGGGACTGATGATGCAGTTGTGTGTTGGTATTGCTCGCAATTGAGAGACTGAGACAGGGAAGAAGAAATGCACTTTTTTTATGAAACTGGTGGTGCATCATTGCTTTGCTAAGGGCCATCATGGTGGAAGCACAATGATTGTGCAACGAGCTTTGGCGGTCTGATGGCCTTGGCCAATACCAACTCGGCCACTCGGATGAGTTAGTGATATGATTCATACCTGACTCGGCTGAGCCTTGACTGAGTTGACTGACTATGACCGGTGACCGGGTGGACTTTGCCGGTCACCTGAGATACCTTTCTTGCCGGATTCCGGCCAACTTCCGACGGTGACACCAGTTTTCCGGCTACAAATTTTTGGCAGAATTCTTACATGGGTATTTCTCTTGTGTGGGCTTGGTGGACATCTTACTATTGGATCATTTGGACTTTGGGCTTTGAAGACCTAATTTTGGAAAGATGAAAAGCTACAAAAAGAAAAAGTCTTCTACTTGGAGTTTTGGAGAGCGGCAACTAGGGTTTGCTTTTCATTTTGTTTTTCATCTTCTTCAGTATTTTATTATTGATTATGATTATGATGAACTCAAAAGCTATGAGTACCTAAACAACTATTATTGGTTATGGGATAAAGTTGATTTCTCAACATGATATGTGATTCAATGAATTAGTTTTGTCTCAATAATTTATTGTTTGTGATTCACAATTAATAGTGTTATATACTTTGAATGCTTGTTTAGTCGAGTCCGGAATCGATTGAGTTTGCTTTCATCCTTATTGCTAGATTAGGGTTTTCAATACGAAAAAGTTGTTTATCCCTGATTCTAAGTAGCATAATTGTGGGTAGTGAATGTAGTGATATATCCTATTATTCACAAGTGAATCATAACTTTTGTTAGAACGGATTAGTGATTTTACACGTTCGTTTGCATTGATTAGTCTTATTCCATAGAACTTATTTCTTTTAGGGAGTTAAACTTGATTGTGCTTTTACACGTTAGGTTGCTTTCTAGGAAGAATTCACATATACATCTTTTAATGTGGTTGTGATGAAATCAGGGAATTAGTGGGATATTCTTGCGATCAAGGTATCCTAGGACTTTTAGTAAATGAGAGATTAAAATACCAATTCTAGTCATTGATGAAAATACATGTTTGTGAATGATACTATCCCGTGACCAATATCTTCTCTTTATTGATTATTCAAATTATTTTATTTTCTTTGCTCTATTTTATTGCTTAGATAAAACAAAAATCCCCTCTTGGTTACTAAGAAACTGAAATTCTATAACAACAAAAGCCTCTCTGTGGGAACGAACTCTTTCTTATCACGTACTTCATTTATATTTAGTAGAGTGAGAAAGTGAAATTATTTTTGCTCGGCTGACAACCGATCAGGACAAAGTTGAGACAATAAAATCGGTTCACACTTCGTGTGATTGTCTATGGATACGAGATCGAGAAAATACAACAACAAGATAACTTGTGTGATTGACTATGGATACAAGATCAAGACAATACGACAACAAAGTATGTTACTTGATAATAGGTTCGGACTTAACCAAACTCTATAGGATCACTATCAAGTAATGCGGAGTTAACGTTTGTGTATTTTACTTTTAATTATAATAAAAAATTATAATTGTTGATAAGTACTTAATTTACATGTTTAGAGTGTCAATTCCATACTTTTTATCTATAATTCTTGCATATTACTTGTTATTATGATTATTTTCTAGTTTATGTGTCATATCAGGTGAATCATCCAAAAAGGAGCTACAAAGTGCTTAAATGAGCAAGGAAGTGAATTCTATCAATGAAGGAAGGCCAAGGAATAAATTCAACTCATCCAAATCTAGGATTTGTTAATACCATCTTGAAGAGAACGAGAATACGAAGTGAACGCAAAAAAGAACGAGGTCATTCCGAGTTTGGAAGAAGAAGTTATAGGCAAAACAAGATTGAAAGACTTGAAGTTACAAAGAGAGGTTCGGTTGATAACTTCATCAACTCGAGTCAGCCGAACCTGGAGCTTAAAAATCAATATTTTCGAAGAGTATATAGGAGGATGTTCGGATCAAAAGTAAGTTAATCAAGTGAGCCGAACCTGGTGATCACCTGGAGTAAATTTCACTTGTCAGGTTCGTCCGGGAAAGGTCGGCAAGTTATGAGCCGAACTCGACAACTTCCCGACATATTTGGATGCGAAATTGACTTCTATCTCAAGGAAACACGGTCCTAGGAAGGATTCTAAAGCCTAAATTTGAGAGTTTTATATAAGAAGACATCCAGAGCCTTAAGAAAAATATCTTTTATATTTTTTACACCATCTCTACCTCCCATACCACAACTTCTACATCAAAAACTCGGGTTTACCCCTTTAGGGGGAACCCATTCTTTTGTAATTATGTGTAGCTGAACCTTTATTGATTGAGGATGAATTCAATGTTCTAGACATGAAGTCTGATTTGTTAATACAAGTTTGTTTGAAGTTTTAATCATCATCGATTGTCTTTTCTATATCTAGGGTTTATGATTGATTCTTATATTGATTTGGGTGCGCAACTAGATTAGTCTATTGATCATTCTATTGCTAGTAGAGAGTTGGAGCGATCCGTAATTGTCGTGCATCTCCTACATAAGTAGAAAACAAGAGACCTTACGGAGGGATTACGTGAAGCAATCGTGTGTGAAGACAACACCGAGAAATGGACCGAGTGTACTGAGTTTAACTGCTGGGATCAAACCTAAATTCACAAAGCCTAAAGCGTGCGATTGAGTTACACCTTGTAAGCATACCTCAAGGCGGATCAGTTGGATCGAATCAGGTGACTAAGCGTACCTGTTATCCGGTGATAGAAGGAGTTTTGGGGATAGCTAAGCGTACCTGCTATTCTACGGTTGGTGATGAATGATTCTGATGGAAGATATATAAGTATACTGATTCGATTAACGCTTGGTAACTGTGAATAATTCCTTGATCATCTTTCTTTTATTTTATTCTTTTTATCTAGTTTACTTCAATCAACCCCCCCCCTGTATTTTACTTTATTTTGCTGATCAAATAACCTATCAATTACACAACTCTCTGTGGGAACGATCCTTACTACCGCTATATTACTAGTTAATTAGTGGGAAATATCTCGATTAATTTGTTGTGGTTACGACATGCATCAATTGCGTAAATAGAAAAGTAAAAGACACAACAAGATTTTGTTAACGAGGAAAACTGTAAGTGCAGAAAAACCCCGGGACCTAGTTCGGAATTGAATACTCTCAGAATTAATTCGATATACATAATATACACCAACTTCGTATAGTTGATACCATGCAACTACCCTTAGTTCACTTAGTTTCTGTAGTTGCGGGAAATCCTACACTACACCCCTCACAAGAATCCATACAATCAAACCATTGAAGATGAACAATTATAATTTTTGTTGATTAATTTCTTGAATGTTTACAAGATAAAATGGAAAAGAGCTAAAGAAATTACAATCACTATAAACTTTCTCTCTCTTAATGACTTGCTCAACACTCGAAAAAGATCTCTCTCTCAATAGGCATGTTCGGCTCTTTATATAGGGTGTTACATAATGGATGACAGCTAAGCTGTCCTTTATTTTCGGGAATGATTTGCGAAGTGTCGCAAGTGTACAAATACATAATCTCGCGACACTCCTAGATCTCGCTAGGTTTTCACACCTTTCTCGTGTTAAGTTGTGTCGTCATCCATTGCGTCACTTATTTTACTGTCTGCGACGCCTTCGCTATGTAACATTTATGGATTTCGCAGTGGTGTTGGTGTTGCGATATTCTGATCCTACATCTTGCCTCTTCTCATGTCTTCTCTGCGAAGGAGAGAATGTCATGAGAATTATTATTTTCAAACTTCCGCAACTGTTCATCCTTATCTGTTTGGCGATTTGACTTCATACTTTTACACAAAATCTATAATACGTGTCTCTTCTTCCACCCATTTTTTGACACGTCCCTTTCAACCATTACTTCTCCACCATTCACGTCTCTTCTCGCATTAAATGCGTTTATCTTCTCAAGAATTCTTCTCTATATATAGTTTTCTCATCCTCCTCTTCTTCTTTTTTACTTTCTCTCTGCAATTTTTCTTCAATTCTCCTCCGTAACTTCCGCTTCTGCTACTGTAAATTTTCTTTTTTCCTTTGATCTTGAACTCCTTAATCATTCCCATACTCTAAAAATGGCTCCACCTGGTCATAGATATGAAGTTCTCTTGGGAGAGGCTCAAAAGGATTTACAAGAGAAAGGTTTCACATTATCCACTATTCCCCATCAAGAATCTTCATCTATTCTCTCTCTAAAATTATTTATGATCATTGTTGTGATAATCAAAAGATCATAATCTCGCTAGGTCGATTCTCGCCCACCTTCCCATTCCTCTCTACAACCCTGAACTTCCTTTGTTTTATGAAATTCTTTCTCATGAGAAATTCTCGCGAGCTGTTTACCAATTAAGTGGGGATTGTATCCGCTTAATGCTTGAGTTCGCCAACCGTGGCGGCTGGTAAGGGGTCTCTCTATTCTAATGCGATCGAGAGATCCTAAATTTGTAGATTTAGAGATATTCATTTGAAGTATTGATAGTGAGTTTCTTTGAGAATTATGAAGTAATAAACATGAAGAACGATAGAAATCATTTGGGGTGCACGTTTGAAAAGAAGAGAAAATATCCCGGCCGACAAAGTACTTATGCGGGATATCGATTGGCATTACGGCAAGAACAATGTTCCTCGTCATTCTAAAGACGAAAAAGGGTGTGTCTTTCGCTATTTTTGAATGGACCTTATATTTCGAGTTCGAATGTACTCCTGCGAACCTCGCCAACTATCAACCTTGGGTATTTAAGCGGCCCGAGAAAGCTAAAGAGGTGTGCTTCCCGAATTTCGCTCGGTTTGTAATTATTACTTCTTTTTACATCTACTAATCTTGCGAAATTTTTTCAGATTGTTAAATTGAGAAAAATTCTGAGAGAAATCCTAAGGCGAGTACTTTGGCAATTCTCCAGTCGATCACGGATGAAGTAAGAAATACTTTTCTTCATTATTTTTAACAATATTGTTGCCTCTGTTTCTTATCTTTATTCGTGTGCGAAGGTTGGCGTTGAAGTTGTTGAAGAAGAGGATATTTACGAAGTCGAAAGCTAAAGGCAAGAGTAAAATTCCTCTTCGCAAGAAGAAATCTGCTGCTCCACCTTCTAAAAACGGAAGATCCATTCTTCTTCTCGCTCCAGTCCTCAATCCAGCGAGAGCTCTGATGATGATAATGATGATATTGACACCTCTTTTGCGAAGGAGAATCATCCAATTGAATCTTCTATGGCGCAACTATCTAGTATCTTCTCTGACTCTATGCAAGGGATGGGAGATGATCATTTTTCTGCCACATGCGAAGCTCTCGCAAATATCTGTGATGCCCCCTTACTAGAGGATGATGATTCTTTTCGTGGAGTTTCCAGAGCAGTGACTCCCAGTTTCCTAAACGCACTTAGTGCCTTGGTATGTCTATATTTCCTTATTTATGCATGGTTTCATTTATAAACCTCATCTTGACGATTTCTTTATTTTCCTTTATAGTCTGGGAGAGCTTCCTTTGTTGTTGCCTCAGATCTCGAGAAAAGGCGCAATATTCTTGAAAAGAAAAACCTTCAACTTCACAAGAAGAATGAAGAATTGGAAGATGAAGTTGTTGCTCTTCGCAAGAGAGATAAAGAACTTGAAAATGAAACTGCTACACTTCGCGAAAAGACCAAACAACTGGAAGTTGAATCATCCTCTCAGAAGGATAAGATATCTAGCCTTCAAAATGCTAATCAACAACTTTATGGTATAAGATTCTTCTCTTTTTCTTGCTTTTGTTCTGTCATTTATTTTTCTTTATCTGACTTATCATTTTCGCAGACGTTTATAACCTTTCTGATGAAGCCATTCTTCTTCACACATTTTCTGAGTCTATGGATAACGATGCTCTTCTTTCCCATCTCAATGATTCTTTAAATAGCTTTTCAAATGACAGAATCAAACATCTTTCTCTAAATGAACTTCAATCCAAATTCCGTCTCTTAGAAGTTGATCATAGATCTAGTTTAAGTTTAGCCAACCAACTTAAACACCTACACCTTAGTTCCCAAGAGAAAATTAGTACTTTAAGGAAGAATGTTAGTGATCTTATAGATGACAAAGATCGCATTGCTAATCAAGGTGCCCAAGCATTAGCAAAATTTCAAAAAACTCTTCTTGAAGTTCAAGTTGAGCGGGATGAATCCATTCTCCAAAATACTATTCTTAGCGAAAGAGAGAATCAAATTCGTTCCCTTCTTCTCATAAACAGTGACGATGAATTCGCTTGGGCTGCGAAAGTTCTAGATGACGCCAGAAATAATTTAGGTGTTAATGTTAGTCTTCAAGTTGAGCATACAACCTTGGTTAGGGATATGATTTCTGATAGAGAAGGTTGTTGATCATTCCTCTTTACTTAATTGTTTATTATATATGAAGCATTATTAAGTTCTTTGATTCATTGTTCTACGTTCGCAGAGGCTGAGAAGAGATTTCAGAAAAGAATTGAAGAACTTGAATCCGAAAAAGAGCAACTTGCAAAGGACTTCTCTCTTCGCAATGACAAGTATTCCAAGTTGAAGAAGCAACTACAAATTACTGTGGCGAACTTCAAAAATGATGCTGTTCTCTTTCGCAATCAAACTATTAAGACAGTCTGCGATGACAACAGTATTCCTCATTCTTCATACCCTTGTCTTCTTGACGAAATTCCTGAGAACATGCCTTCTTTGGATATCTCTGATAGCGATGCTAGCTGTTAAGTGCATATTTTGCATATATTTTGTGTCGAATCCATGCTAGTATTTGCTATATTTTCTTGCAAATTATTGTATATTACGTTTGTTTTCTCTTATTTGTGTTTTTCTAGGTGAATCATCCAAAAGAAGTGAATTGGCACTTAATTGTGCATAAAAGAAGTTAGCCGAAAGCGGAGAAGGACCAAAGACCAAGTGGAACTCGTTCAAAATTAGGAGTACATGCTATCATCTCGAAGAGGACGAAAATACAAAGCAAACGGCGAAAGAATGGAGTCGTTCCGACGTCGTATGAAGATTTTATGGGCATTTGAAGCAAGCAAAGTTGTGCGCACAGAATTTATAAGGGGTAGCCAATCTGTAAGGGGCTGCTAAGATTCAAAAGCTACTAAAGGCACTTGGGTAATCTACTACGGGCTGCCACCTTCTTCCTCCTTACCAAAGTACGTAACATGCAGCATGGAGATGATTGGGGAGACAAACCAATGATGGGTGAAAGAGACAAACTAATGATTGGGGAGACAAACCAATAATGGGAGATGACACGAATGATTTGCAATGATTAGGATTGATGGTAATGATTAATGACGGAAGTTGAAGAGTCCCATTAACATAGTTCTTGAGAACGAGGAAGAATCGAGGTTACTGCCGTTGGCAATTGACAGAGATGGCTGGAGAGAACAAGTCGCTTCTGTAAGAGAATAGAGGGAAGCTGAACTCTTGATGAAGACTTCCACGGAGTTCGTAGGTATTGGTGGTTTGTGTATGACGTGATTACAGCTCGATGTTAACAGGGAAGAAGAATAATGTTGCTCCCGTGATATCTCGATGGTGGTTAACGTGATTTGAAGTGGTTTCGATGTAGAGTGAACCATTGGACTATTGGAGCAGTGATAAAACATGGGTACGGGTTTAGATCGTGTTGTACAGGGAAAGGCAATAATATCCTCGTTTGCCATTGATGATGATCGGTGGTCATGGCAGTGAAGTCGAGGAAAGATGATGCTTTGCTGTCATTGGCAGCTGGCGTCTGATAGAGAAGAGGAGCTCGAGCTGTAATAGCTCATAATGTTACTGCCGCAAAACTCAGTGGAGAAATAGAGAATGATGCTGTTTCGAATGGTGATATAGGGAGAAGTTGGTTAGCTTCGGTGATTACAGCTGACGTTGGTTGACTGTTGTCGATATAGTTGGAGTTGATTGGAGATGTCTGAGTTTGAGAGATTTAGACAGTGACGATGGAGCTGAGTGAAGGAGAAAGTCAGGGAAGTGGGACTGTCGAGTTTTGAAATTCAGAAGAGACATCTTTTCACGGAGGGCCTGGTATAAGTGAGTTACTGACCGGACGAAAATTCCAGCAGAAATTATCGCTCGCGGTGGCTTGAATGTTCGTGAATCTGCTTGGGAGAAACAAAATCCAGGCGAGATATTTTTCGCTCACGGAAGCATGTATGTCCGTGGGTTTGGATTAGGAGTATCTTGTCGGTTCCACGGGCCGACAGTTGAACTAGTAAGTTTCATTATAATTGGGCCGGATCTGCTGCTTGCATTTTAGTGCAAGCCCAATGGGCTGTTTTAGCCATTCTTTGCACGACCAAGACTTGGGTGTGAGCATATTTGGTGATTTTGGCTAGTATTTGGCAACCATTCGACCGGGATTTGGCGCACGGGCACATCAATACTTGGGACCCCTATAAAAAGGACTTCTAATATTTTTGGAAAAAGAGGAGGATATAATCTTTTATCAAGCCATTGGAGAGGAGAACTCAAGGGAAGAAAAGCTAGGGTTTTGGAGCGATTCATCACCGTAACTATTTCTTTAACATTTTATCATATGAAACTCATGGGTTTTATTAATACCATGAGTAGCTAAACTTCTTAGTGATTGGGGATGAATTCTAAGTTCTAGACATGATTTGAGTTATTATATAAATCTATTTTGAAGTTCTTCACATGATTATTGATTGTTTATACTAATTAGAATATTTATGATTGATTGATAGATTGTTTAGGTGGCCAACTGAATTAATTTGTTGATTAAATCAAATGCTAGTATTGAGTTAGGAGATAAGTAATAGTCGAATAATTCATACAAAAGTAGAGAACACAAGACCTTGCGGAGGATTCTATATAGCGATTGTGTGTATAAATAGTACTAGAAAGTGGACCTTGAGCTAAGAGTCTAACTACTAGGATCAATCTATAATTCACAAACGATAAAGCATTCGGAAAAATTACACCTTGAGTGAGCTACTACTAGGTGGTTTCGAAGAATAGAATCTGGTATTGGAGAGCTTCCGTACCCAGTGATTTAAGAAATTTAGGGGATAGCACTTGAGCTAGTTGTTATTCCACGGTTGGTAATAATTTGTGATTAATTGTATTAATGGATGAATATAATAACTTGATGACGGTTTAGTAACGAAGAAGGATTCCCTGATCATATTTCTCTCCATTGCTTGTAACTTAATTATTTTCAATTGCTTTGTTATTTAGTTTGAATCAAAAACAAACCCCCATTGTGACACTTTTTGACAACTAAATCTCCCTGCTCTTCGTGGGAACGAACTTGACTTCCATTATATTATTTTTAATTGAGTGGAAATAAGATATTAATTTGATTGCACCTACAACACGCATCACTAGCGAAGAAGAATCTGATGAAGATAATGAAGTAGAAGGATCTGATGAAGAAGAAGAATCACACAAGAAATAGCTCCATTTTCTTCTTTCTCTTTTTGTAACATCTGTACATTTATCCTTTTAATCTTCCATTTTTATAATCTCTTATTGTAAGTTTCTTGGATCTCCAAATACAAATTCTACTTTTGTTGTCCCTTTCTGCACATGTTAAAAAAGCAATTCTTTTTTGCAATATAGTTAATCAATATATTGTGAGTGCGTAAATCTATCATATGAAAATAAATAACATATTCTCAATCTATTCATTCCCATACTTGCCTCTGTTATTTGTTTTCAAATGAAAGATTAAGCAAATAACCTTTAGATGATAACATGCCTCAGTCTACTTATTTTTTCTTCTTTGAATTCTCGCGAGAGAATGTTTCTTGGTTGTTTTCAAGATCTCATTTTTTTCTTTTTCTTTTGTGTGGTCTTATTTTGCCTTCCTATTTAAAGGTCTTATCGCGCCACCTCTTGTCATTGCGACAAAATCACAGGACATATTTACACTTTCATGTAAAGACCCATTGATTTTGCCTTATCATTTCTTAGTATTGTTGCCTCTGCAGGATAATTTTATTGCGACAATATGACAGGCCTAGATTTTTTTGCGAAAATAAAGCCCCATGACATTGCCGTCTTGCGAAGAAATCGCAGGACGTCCTTACACTTTCATGTACTGACCCCTTGATCTCGTCTTATCTTTGTCTTTTGTATTATTGCCTCTTCAGGATCATCGCACAAATATGACAAGCCTAAATTTTCTTGCGAAAATAAAGCCTCATGACATTTGCGTCTTAAGACACTTATCAGCTCCCTAATGGAGGGTGCCGCCCTTATCATCTCCCTGGTTGCCCCTTCAAGGAGGCTTACATCGGCCATACAAGACTAGCTCCTCCCATCCGGTCTTAACAACAACCAGTTGTTTTCGCAGCCTCTTATCCCTTTTACCTATATGGCTTATGGTTACGAGACTGCACCCTAAGTGGAGTTTTCTTCGGGCCGAGTGAAACATATGCCAAGACTTGCCAAGAATGGCCGAGACACTTCAAATGCCCCAGGCACTCTTGGCTCAACCGTGTACCTCGGCGCCTTGATCATACGCTGACTCCTTAGAAGAGACCTTCGGTCGTCCAACCAGGGTATAACCTTATATATATAGTTGGAAATCCAAGGTATCTCTCCTGGATGGGCTTTATTGACCCCAAATCTCCATGACTCAGGTTCCATGGGCGGCCCTGAGCCATGTAAAGAGATACCCCCTTATATGACGCACTTTAGGTCCTACATTTGCCTCTTGCGAAATTTTATTCGCGAACTAGGGTGTACGCCATAAAGGTTCGTCCCATTCTGATATGTCATTGATTTTAGATTGTTTCTTTTCATCATTTCTGCGAGGATTATAGTCTTTATCACTCAAATCTCTTCGAAAGCTTCGCGTATTCTTTTTTCGATTATCATAATCTTTGCATCTTCAGCCTGTCTTTATCATTCAAAGGTTAGATTATTTTTTTTTATCATTCACTCCTTTCGCCTCTTACTTATGCTGCTCTCTGCTCTCTGCTTCAGGCATTGGGTTCGCAACGTACTTTCTTCTCTCACCTCTATTGCGTCCACCATTAGTCTTTCCCTTTTTTGTTCATTTTTGATGTTTTGCTTCCAGTTCTTCTTCTGAGCAGCTCTTTTCTCGCAAGATTCCACATCAACTTCATAGCACTTCGTCCCTCAACCCAATCTCCTTTTATGACTCCGACACCACTGGGATGAGGAAATTTGATGCTGCTGGTGATAAGTCGATGCTACACCCAAAATCTCATGTAACCAAGGTCTCCCAATCAATGCGTTATAGGGAGATTCCACATCGACTATGCAGAACAAAATTTCAGTTGATAATCCTTTCAGTGGTATTCGCATATGAGCTTCTCCATTAGGCTTGTTGGCAGTACCGTTGAAACCATAGATCTTATAAGTTGAAGGTATTAGATCTTCGTATTTTCCTCCCATAGTCTTGTAAGTATGGTAAAAAAGATATTCTGAGCTTCCATGTCGATTAAGATTCTATTGATTGCCCATGAATTTTCTCGCCTCATCATCTTCATCACCATTAGGTCTTGGGTTGATCTCCAACTTTACCACTAATGGGTTGTCATGCATCTCGCTATCCTCGGGTACCTCTTACTGCGGTAAAAAAATAATGCTTTTTGCCATTCCTTTAGTGGCGATGTCTTCACGATGTTCATTATTTCTCTATTATCAGCATCTCTTGCGAAAACCCTACTGAGAACGCTATCATGAAAGTCTTCAATAGTTCTGTATGAATGTACAATAGAGTTGCAAAACAAATTCTTGGCTTTCGCTCAAACTTCTATTACAAATATTTCTCCTCCTTTTGTTGTGTTTGCTCTGTGAATTTAAGTGGTGGTGGTAATGGTTTGACCGAGGTTGATTTTTTAGAAATTGATTTAGTTTCCATTGATCTATCATTCGAGGATGATTCTTTTTATATTTACGCAATCGTTTGTTGAGTGTCCATGGAAATGATGATAAGAACAAAATTCGTGACTTACGTCACACCGAGGCGGTTCATTTCCCATGTTCCATGGTGCAGGTATATTTTCCATCAAGATTATAGCTTCCCATATTTTCTCCACACTAGCATTCAGTGGAGGCATCTTGATTTCTTCCCAGACTACCCTATGACTTCGTTGTCCTTTATGATAACTCTGCCTCTGACTTCCATAAGTTTCTTGCGGCTGATCAAGTCTTTGAATTTTGTTATTTCCTCCACGGTTATAGAAGTTTCTCTCTCTCTCTCAAATTCCTCCTGATCACGACTCCCCATGGCTACTAACTTTCGCTGACCATCATCCGTTATCATTTCTTGTTGACCCTGCGAGGTGCTCGCTTCTTGTGTTTATTAGTTTAGGTAACAAGCTTGCATTTGCATCTTTTGAACTTGTGTTACGCAACGGGTATGATTCCATCTCATTTTGCTTTTCCTCTAGAGCAATGTACTCCTCTTGAAGTTCTCGCAACTCAGTCATTGTGATTGTATTCTTGATTATAAAAATTTGAATATATAGCAGATTGGTTGCGAACATAGCGTTAATGAATGATAGAATGAGATATCTCTCATCCACACGACCAGCCATATCACTGCACATTGTCTTCCATCTCACTTTGTTAGATGCTTCAAACTTTCACCAACCCTTTGTTTTAACCCAAATACATCTTCAATACCAGGTCGCGAGGAGTTATTACTTATGTATGCCCCTAAAAATATAGCCGCAAATGATTGAAAGATGTTATTGTATTCCTCGGTAATCCTTCAAACCATTTCAAAGCTTCTCTGTCAAACTTGATGCAAAATATTTGCACAATATAGCATCATGGTTCTCCCACTGTAACATACATCTCACATAAGCTTTGATATGTTGTATCGCACAAGTTGTTCCATCGAAAATCTTTGGTTAACGTAGGTAAATTGCACTTTGGGGGTATTTCTCCTAATTGTACTACTTGTGTGAATGGTGTCTTGTGACTTCTTCTATGTCTTCATCCAATTGTCTCTTACCTCGTCCCCTTTTATTATTTAACATTCCTCTCATTTCCGCCAATTCTCTCAGAATTTGTTCATTTACACCAGAGTTTGGCTCCATTGGTGTTTTTAACTCCGTCTCTCTTCTTCTGCGTTCATGTCTGTTTTGACTTTCTTGTTCATCATTCTCTTCTCGTCTTTCTCTGCGATCTTCTCTTTCATTCCTCTCATGGATTCGCACACCGTTATATCTATCATTTTCTCTTCTTTGGTGCCTTTCGGTTCTCCTTTGTACTCTTTCATACTCCTCATTGATATTACCATTGTTGCGATTTTGTTCTCTCCTTCTTTCTCTATTATCATGATTATTCTGGAGAATTGCCTCTTGTAATTCCTGTTCTTCCATTTCTGTTCTCAATCTTTCCCTTTCGCAAGCTAGACGTGCTTGCTCAGCATAGTGTCTTTCAATTTCATCTTCAATTTCTTTTTGCTTCCTCTGCATTTCTCTCCCATGCAATATTCTTCTTCCTTATTTTCTTCATCACTTGGATTATTCCGCCCCTGACGTTGCCTATTTCCTTGATTTCCATCATTTCGCCCATTTTGAAGAGTCTCGGGACGTGGGATATAACGATCTTCCATTATTTCTCTTCTCTCGCAACGTTCTTCGCCTGGATTTTGCACTTTCTCTCGATTTTCTTCATTAGCATTTTCTATAGGTAAAGTTCTCCTTCTTTCCTCTCTAACCGATCTTGAGCTTGACCTTGTAGTGCTTCTCGACCTTCTGTTTTGTAATCTCATATTTTCCATCCTCAACTCATGATTTTGCCTTGTCAAATTTGTACGTTCCTCTGCTTCTAGTCGTCTTTCTTCATGTATTGTTTGTCTCAATGTCTCTAATGATGCGATCTCTTCATTTCTATGAATTATTTCTCCAATCACTTCTCGGTCTCTCTCCCCTTGTCCATTGTTTATCAATTGCTGTTCTTCTCCCCTTTCATCCACAGAGTCTGATCTCCAAGTATGCACGCTTACTCTATCATAATCCACAGTTCTATTCGGTACTGGTTGAATTGGTGATTGAATTTGATTTTCTTCATTATTTCTTGTGTTCATTCTTGAGGATTCCCTCATTTCATTTCTCCCTTCTCCAGCAAGTCTCCTACTCCTTCCAACAGTTGTCGGTTGTTCTGATGCATGTCTTCTTCTAGTCATTTCTCAATTTCAGTAAATTGTTGAAAATTATATGAAATTTCTTCCCTATTACTCCAAATTCTTTCCAATCACGATGTCAATCTTTACTCTCCCTGTTTCTAGCGCCAATATGTAGTTGCAGGAAATCCTATACTACACCCCTCACAAGAATCCACACAATCAAACCATTGAAGATGAACAATTATAATTTTTGTTGATTAATTTCTTGAATGTTTACAAGATAAAATGGAAAATAGCTAAAGAAATTACAATCACTATAAACTTTCTCTCTCTTATTGACTTGCTCAACACTCGAAAAAGATCTCTCTCTCAATAAGCATGTTCGGCTCTTTATATAGGGTGTTACATAATGGATGACAGCTAAGTTGTCCTTTATTTTCGGGAATGATTTGCGAAGTGTCGCAAGTGTACAAATACATAATCTCGCGACACTCCTAGATCTCGCTAGGTTTTCACACCTTTCTCGTGTTCTGGCTGTCGTCATCCATTGCGTCACTTATTTTACTCGTCTGCGACGCCTTCGCTATGTAACATTTATGGATTTCGCAGTGGTGTTGGTGTTGCGATATTCTGATCCTACAGTTTCCTCAGTATCCCTGCGCTTCCGACTTTGATGAGTGCACGCACTGGTACAATTCCTTTGGATAGTATTCCAAACAGTATTGGAACAACAATTCTGTTTGCTAACAACTCTTTCAATTCTTTCAAGATAAAGATATCTCAAGTCATACGCAAAGGATCTTCCGTTTAATCTAATATACTCCTTTGCCTGGTTAGATCAATCGATCTAATAACCAAAAAAGAAGTTAAGTTTATATTCGCAATCAATCAATATAGATCTCCACGAGAAGCTATAAAGTGATGCCGATCTCACACAATTAATCAATCGAATAAATTCGATTCTAGTTGGATCCCATCTAGAGCTGGCAACGGGTCGGGTTAGGGTCAACCCGTTACGGGTTAGGAGGGTTACGGGTTGGACATACTCAACCCTAACCCAGACCGTGTATCTGACGGGTTGGGTTTGGTCAACCCTAACCCTAAACGGGTCAACCAGTCGGGTTGGCGGGTCAGCCCTATAATTCGAAGTCAGCTGTTAAAAGCTAGCAAAAAATTATTTTGGAAGCGAGATTCGAACCTACCACGTAATGGTTATAACTGCACCAACATAACCGCTGCACTACGTGCTTGCATTTACGTTTATTCACCTATCTTACCTTATTATCATAATATTCTGTAGTATTAGTGTAATGACTTCTTACTTCAAAACCCTAAGCTACCTTTTATAACTTCACCTTCACTGTGTCGTCTCCTCTTTTTTTTTCTGCGCGACTGCGCCTCTCTGTGTATGCATCTCCTCTTTTTTCTTTTTTATACCCACTGATCCCCTAATATTTTTTCTTTATAACACACACATCGCCGTCTCCCCTTCTCTTCATACATATCAATCTTTTTTTTTTGATACAGCTCTATTATCTTCAACCCTCGCTATCTTTAACTTTGTCTCTCTAAACTATTATCCCTTCTTTGTTTATGAATTTCTTATACAAGAACAATACAGTGAGTCAAAAGATTTACAGAAAGAAATTAATTTCTCTGTAACTTTTGATATGGATATATTTATAATGTTATGTGTAATAAGACAGGATGTTGAGTAACATTTCATTTACTTTTTCTTTTATTATCTGTATTAACATTTCATCTTTTTAATCTTTAACTCTGTTACATATCCATTATCATGATTCATGAATCTAAGAATTTCAGTTTTGATTTATTGTTTGGAATTAACTTTGAATGATGATATTAATATACTTGTTGATATATGCATCCATAGATTTGAACTGATCGATAAAGGTGCGAGTAATTAGAAGAACAACCTTAACATAAATGAACGTTGGAAATTTAATTACTGAAATGTTCATGGATATGATAGATTCTTGGGTGATTAGAGAAAAATGGGTTCTACAATTTCTTAATGAGTGTTTAATATCCACAATTTCAAAAGAAAAACAAGTATTTTGATGGGTTGGCGGGTTAGACGGGTCAACCCTACTTACCAACAGGTCCTAAAACCTCAACTCTAGCCTGGCCCTACTAACTAACAATCCGAGTTAGGTCCGTGTTAAGACGGGCTGAGTTTGGTCCAACCCGCGGGTTTTGACCCTAATTTCCAGGTCTAACCGATCAAGGTTTGTGCACACACAAAGATATGAGAACTAATAAAAAATCTTCTTCGTTCAAATCTTTTTTAATCTTTAATAAAAACCTGCACAACACCACTTGAATCTCTTGTGATCAATCACACACAGAATGGAGTCTGTTAACAATAGATTATTACAAGATGTATTTAGATCTACAAACAGTTCTAAAGATCCCGTCGATACTTCGATCTAGTTTGAGTTAATCTTATATCAAAAGAGAAGATTGTCAAGAATAAACAAACTAGGTGCAATCAAACTCTCAACAATCGTTAGTCAATCAAATCAATCGAAAACTAATAACACTGCAATTATCTAGTTTCCCACCAACGGTACTTGTAGAGATTCTTGATCCCACAGAAGTCTTTAAACGAGCGGTCATAAGAGATTTCACCTCATTATGATACTTTCCTCTCCGAATAGACGGCTCCACCAGAAACAAAAAGAGATGAAGTTTGCCTGGATCTTAGGATAGTTTGCTAGAGATGCAAACTTAGGTATTTATAGACCAAGGATGTTTGGACACCAAGGAATTTCCAAAACCGAAAATATTCTCAAGATATGCAATGAATGGCAAAATTCGATTTTCCTTATTCCAATAAATTCTTGTCCAAAATTTCTGAAATCTCTCAATAGAAAATCTCTAATTAGTAAATGCACATTACTAATTTCTATTCTCTAGAGATATGCATTTAATTGCTGGTAATTAAAGCATATAAAACCAAAAACCTTAATTAAAAGATTCTCAATTTATTTCGGCACATGATCTCCTTGAGTACTAAGGAGTATCCTTGAACAATAAATGATAAGAGTTCTTTATACGTGTTCAAAATATGTTGACATCTCTTCACCGTAAATCCTTATTCATATTTACATGGATTTACATTCTTGGAATCGGTTATACCACACTTCCAAACAAGTTTAGAATATGTTGACATGTATTCCAAGATAACTCTGTGATTGATAAAATATCAAATCACATACATGGGTTCAATCGGTTCTACCAATCACAAGGATCGGTTATACCTCAATATGGAAATACTTGTGATTGGTCACACAAGTTACCAGGATCGGTTACATCGGTTACCAAGACCGGTTACCATATTCCCATGGTATTGCTTGTGATCGGTCACACCAGTTACCAAGATCGGTTACACCAATTACCAGGACTGGTTACCAATTACAAGGATCGATTACACAACAATCTGTGATCGGTCACACCAATTACTAGGATCGGTTATGTTAGAGCACTTCTCGGTCGAACTCGCAAGAGTTGCTATCTCAAGCTTGTTTGTCAAGTTTAGTTTCCAAAACTATAAGTTTTGATTTCTACTCTACTTATAACTAAGTCTCGGATTAGGATAGAATGTGTAGTTGAACTTTAGATTTCACGACGTTCATCGATTGAAGACGAAGAACTACTCAAGGGAACTTGTGGAACTTCATCAACAAAAGGTATGTGGAGACTTGAACTCATCTATCACTCAAAATTCTATCTACGCTATCTCCTATTTGAGACAAAATTCGTATTGCTATATAGACTTCAATTATACACATTTGATATTTCGAGCTGAGTTTATCTCGCTTATCTATTTCTCAAAATATGTGTTGGTAAGCTTTCGCTTTAACCAAATTCATCTTTTATTCTTGACGAAAGTCAAAAGATGATCATGTGAAGATCGCCTTGTAACATCTTACATGATTTGTATGATGCAATCATTTGGTGTAGACTCGGAATGTTTCGTATTGATAATTTGATCTCTTGCAAATTTCTTTGGAGCTAATAGTTGTGTGAGACATCTATTGTCGTCTTATAAGAATGTTTCAATGATTGAAATGAGAGTTTAGAACAAGTAACCATTATTGGATATAAACACAGTGCGCGTACTTGCATTTGTGTAAGTTCCAAGTCCGGGAACCATAGTATGCGTACCCGTACGCGTACTGGTTGGTTAATGGAAGTCCGAGAAGTTAGTATGCGTACCCATATGACTCATGGAAATTTCTGGGAGATCATTCCTTTTCACACTCAAAGCATCATTGGCTTTCTTTGGTACCCACTTCTGAGTGCGTTTAGGAACAATATGAACCTTCTTCCCATTACTCTCTTCTAGATTTCTCGGAAGAGAATTGGATTGACTATTCTTTTGCAAGTTAGTCTTTCTCTAATTGGGAGCATCGGATCTTGTCTTCGTATTTACGAAGTTATCCTTTTTATAACCATTACGATTGTGAAAAGGATTTGTATGACGTTTATAGGTAAATCTAGGTTTATCACAACATTGATTCCTTTGCCTAAAGGTTGGACAGTTACAACCTATAATGTTAAAGGGATTAGTCTTAACATATGATCTTGGTTTCACAACTTCTTGTGATGCCCAAACAAGAACATCATGAAGTTTCTCATTCCTTATACGAAAACGACATCTCCTTTCCAGGTGACCTTTATTTCCGAAATAGTGGCAAACATAAGGAATGTTCATACCTCGATTCGTGTGTGCTGACTTTGGAGGTTGATATACTTTGCTCATTCGAAACTTAACTGCCGGTGAAGGTATTTCACTTTTTCCATCAGTGGAAACCTTTTTTAGAGAACTAGACTTGACAAATTTTACCTCTTTGCTAATACTTGGAGCATCTATTCCCTTATAGCCCAATCCGCGTGTATCACGATGATTTTTACTTGCTCCTAGCATAGTGGTTAATTTGCTTGAACTAGTGTTGAACTTTTTCAAGTCATCTTCCAACATCTTGATTTTATCAAGAGCAGCAGCTAAATCAGCCTCAAGGCGTTTTTCTCGAGCGAGATAAACACTTTCTCTGTCATCAAAACTTGCTTCTTTGAGAGTTAATCCTTGCTTGATTTAAAGTTTCTCTTCCAACAAGAAGTATTTTTGATAAACATTATCACATTCAAGTGACTTCATATGTAGGTTTTCCTCAGAATCCTTGAGGATCGATTCGTTAGAACGATTCGAAACATAAACACCTACGTAACAACTTCTCAATTTCTTGTTTGAACGACATAGATTAGTCAGAAAAGGTGTGACATGAGAAGTTTTCGTCGTCTTGTTTTCTACCGAATCCAATAGCTTAACATACTCTGAGACTTCCTCATCAACATCTCTATTAATATCTGAATCACCTTCATCAGAAAGTTCATCCAACTGTTCTTCTATGCGTGTTTCCCAGTTATCAACAGTTTCTACATCACAAGGATGTTTAGATTTTGACCTAGATGTGACAGTTCTCTCAAGAGAATTTAAGCTTTGAAAAACATCTGGTAATTTTTTAACTAGTACGTTATTAGAGATAGACTCGTCCATGATAACTAGATTGCTTCAAACACAGATTTATGAGGTCTTAGCAAGTTCGCCTGTTCTGATACCAATTGAAAAAGCGGGGGTCTAACAACCTCACCCAATATTTCGTTTAGCAATCTATATAGATAAACTCCAATATAATTCCAAGAGAATCAACTAGACATTCATACTCAATCAATGGAAATATATCCAAGAGTTGTATCTCTGTTTCAAAATATAATCAGCAAATCAAACAGATAGAAATCCGCTAGCCTAATTATTATGTGAAACAACTTGAACGGTACCAAAGACCAATGTTCAAATGTCAATCAATTTATATCAACAACCAAAGGTTGGATTATCTAATTGATTGAACTACACACAACCTGTGATATTTTAATTATATAGAAAATATATTGCGGAAAAGAAATAACACAAACACCAGAAATTTTGTTAACGAGGAAACCGTAAATGCAGAAAAACACCGAGTCCAGATTGAACACCACACTTTATTAAGCCGCTACAGACACTAGCCTACTACAAGTTAACTTCTGACTGGAATGTAGTTGATCCCTGATGCGTGTCGTAGGTGCAATCAAATTAATTCAATATTTCCACTCAATTAAAAATAATATAATGGAAGTCAAGTTCGTTCCCACGAGGAGCAAGAGATCTTAGTTGTAAAAGTTGTCACGAAAGGGGGGTGTAAAAAGCAAAATAAAAAAATAAACAAAGCAATTAAAATCGAAAGTTGAAAGATGAAAGCAATAAGAGAGAAAGATCAAGGAATCCTTCTTCGTTACGAAACAATGAATCAAGTTATGTTCTATTCTACTTGTTATTAGTCACAAATTATCACCAACCGTAGGTAAAGCGACTAGCTCGAGTGCTAAACCCCTAAATCCCTTGTATCACCGGACACGGAAGTTCTCGACTACCGGATTCTAATCACCAAGCCACCTAGAATTAGCTCAACCTAGATGTAACTTGGCTCATGCATTAAGTTTTGTGAATTTCTTAGGTTGATATTAGTAGTTAGACTCTTAGCTCAAGGTCCACTTGCTAACGTTGTTTCTACACACAATTGCTCCACGGAATCCCTCCGCAAGGTCTCGTGTTTGCTACTTATGTAAAGAGTCAAGAAACGATTACTTATCTCCTAACTTTCACTAGCTTTAGATCAAATTAACAAATCAATTTAGCGTGCACTCCAAACAATCTATCAATCAATCATGAATGTCTTTAAGATCACTCCTATTAGTAAAAACAAACGATAATTATGTGAAAAAACTTCAAGATAGAATTTGAAAACAAAAACTTAAATCATATGTTAAGAACTAGGAATTCATCCTCAATCAATAAGAAATTTAGCTACTCATGTTTTTGAAATTCACACAAATAATAATAATTAAAAGAAGAATTTTCAAGTTCACACAAATAGTTAAAAAAGAAAAATCTTAGAAAAGCAAGCAAAAACACAAGTGATGTGTGTGTAGAGAGGTGTCTAGAAGTTGTAGAAAACTTCTCTATTTATAGGCTTCAATATTCTCCAAATCTTCTAAGGAGTAGAATCCTTTTCCTTTTGCAATTCAATTTCCAAATCCAAGCTTTTCTCAACTCTTCCACCTTCTCTTTCCAAATTTGAGTCCAATTCTCCATCCAATTCCTAGCCCAAGTCTTCACACCCATGAGAGAGGTCCATAGAAAATTCTGGAAATTTTGGCTCGCATGGAAAACTGGGATTGTGGTCGGAATCCGTAGGAATAGTCGCCGCCGCCATCTGAAAAGTCTGTCCTCCGTTAGGACTAACGGTCAAAAGTCAAACTTAACGGTCGACTGTTAGTCAACCGTGTCAAGTCAGAGAGGAGTCAGCTTCTAATCAGCTTCTGATTCGGCTGATTGGTCTAACTGGGTGAGCTGGATCGGCTGGATCGGTCATCGGGCTCGGTACGAGTTGACTCGCAGAGGGGAAATTTGGCCGAGTTCTGTTCAATTACGGGACTTTCCCTACCGAATCGGGCCTCAATTTTGCTCCATTCCCCTGTTAAGAAATCCTAAGACATACATCTAAGTTTTACTTTTGCTCATTCAGAAGCGAGCCTCGGTGTGTTCACTCATCTCGATCCTGGTTCCAATGATGCAATTCCACCACCAACACCGCACAACTCGGAATTTCGTTAACACCACAATTTCACGATCACACTGCCGCACAGCTGCCTTTGCACCCTGCAAAGCCATCTCACCAGCACCTCCTTGATCCTTGCACTTAGCCCTGTTCTCTTCAGCAAACCCATTATCTGGTGTAGCTTCCCTGTAAAATTCCATCTGTAACTCGGTTCTCCGGCCATCACCACCTTGTGCTCAACTTACTCCTGTGGCAGTTCATTACCACTAATCTGTCAAACCCATGTACAGCCATAACAGCTTCAATTGCAATCACCAGCAGCCTATAGCATCAGAAGCACAATCATCTCAGTTCCATTACCAAGCTCACAAAGATCACTACACAATCCTCGCATCTTGGTTCACTGCAACGAATCTTCATTCTCAATCTCTACTACCACCACTGGAGAAACATATGCATTTCCACTTTCACCTTGAATCAACAGTTCTTCCGATTCGACTACAGCCACACAAACCCATTAATCTCTTCCAAATTCAACCCGGAAAACCCATTTAATTCACATCAGCAACCATCTCAGCATGCCCATCTCACAGTACCACCAGAACTCAAACAGAGATCACCATAAATCCATATCAATCTCTATCAACATCTCAGCAGACCCAATCGATCTCAAATTCCAATTCCCTTGATTTCTTCCATTAAGAACTAAAACCCAGGACTCTGGTTCTTCAGTGGAACCTCGAGAGAACCCTAATTGAACTCGTCTCGATTCGACATGCACCATCTCACAAAACCAGATCCTGTCAATAACATCGTTTCTCAATTTCTTGATCAATCTAACACGAACCCATCTTTACAGTTCGACCCCATAATCAGCATCGCCTTTCTTCTCTGCTTCTTCTTCTCGATCTTCACAACAGTTGATAACACTCAGCGCTCTCAATCTCTGTTCTTCATTTCAGTTCTCGGACAAACAACGGCAGCCACTGTGTTATTTCTCTTCTCAATTTTAGAACAAATGATTGAGAATTAATTTCTTTAGGGTTAGGAAGTAAAAGGCTGGGTCTGCAGTATCCGGATATGGGTGTGGGCACATGGATTTGGGTGTGGAGCGGGGTATGGGTCGAGTTTTAGGGTGTGGGTGGATTCAAACACCCACCATAAGTACACCCCAATTGTGCTATTCTCACTCCCTTCCTTTGGATAAGGGACACCTCTTTGTCCTCCCCTTAACCTTGGCTGGGCTCCATATAGTATTCCCTCCTTAGTGAAATGACAATTTTGCCCCTTTGCTCAAATAGAGTAATTTCTTCTTCTTTTCCTCCGTGCGACTCCATAGTACCTAATAACTCAAAACAAGCGTAAAATACATAATTTACACGCAAAATAGCAAAGAAAGCATAAACTACTAGATAGTAAATTAGGTGTATTCTACACCTATCAAATTCCCCCACACTTAGACTTTGCTAGTCCTCGAGAAAATCAAACTAAAAACTCACAACTTCAAAGCGTTCAAGCGTCACAAGCATCCAAAGAGTTATGAGGACATAGAATTTCTGCATGCTAGTAATAAGAAGTTAGAAATACTAAAGAACATATTCTCGTTCTTAAATGTTGAGTGAGAAATAACCACACCATAATGAGAGAACGCGTGTTTGAGAAACGATCAATAAGCATTTCGCCTCGACTTCTGCCTCACCAAATAGGATTTTATGATAATTGCACTCAAAAAGACGGCTTTTTTATGGTTCTCACATGTGTGCAGGTAGGAATGAAGAGAGAATTCCTGCAACACGTTGAATGGTGGGAAGGATAACTTCCGAAATATTTTTAAAAACCCACATCTTTTAATATTTTGAAAAACCATTTTTCTGACGATCTCTAAGAAAGGAAATCAACCATTGTTTATCGAGGATGAGATTACTTACTCACCTTCACATCCGATCGCCAATTATGATAACACCACTCTCACGGCATCCAATAGAAACGTCTTCCGCTCCTCGTCTTTAACTTCTTGGTCTTCGTCTTCGGTTTCAACTATTGATGATAAACCCTCTAATTTCATAAATCCTTGACAATTTATAACTCTTTACCTTGAAATCCTTGTCGCTTGAAACTTCCTTATATATTTTCCTTCCCCACGGCTTATTAACAAAACAAATATTTCTCTTGTTTTTCTCTCTCTTTTTTTTTTTTCTTTTTTTTTTTTTTTTTTTTTTTTTTTTTTTTTTTTTTTTTTAAATAAACAAGAGAAATTAAATACAAAAATAAACCATGGCCGTGGGAGAAGTATTTTACCGCTTGATTCTTCACAACTTGTATCGTCTTGAAATCATAAACTTCAAAAATTCTCACCTTTTAATTTTCTTCGCTTTCATGAATAAGTCTTCATACTTGAATATAAAATTACCTCATTGTAGTGTAAGTCTTCAACATATATGTAAAATCAGCTCTTTGTATGTTGCTTTACTTGTATTTGAAATTTGCTCCTTTTCTCGTTCCGTTGCTTTGTAAACCTTAAACTTTTCCAACTTTCCTTGTAGATTTTGATGTCGCTCCTTGTTGATGATGAGAGTGTTTCTATGGATCCGTTGTTGTCGCGAGAGAGAATGGTGCTAACCGCAAATCGAACTACAAGAAGGAAGCTTTCATCCATGGACGTCACCCTCATGATTGACAAAATTAGCACTCAAGAGATCAAAGAGTAGTGCTTCTATTGGTGGGAGGTTGGGTAGCTCACCATTCTACCCGAATTAACGTACGGTGACACACACTCAAAAGAAGCTCTTTAGTAGATGGAAAATTTCTGGTCGGTGCCTCTCATGATATGAATACGGGTAGTCTCCACTAATGATTGATCAGCAACTCTAATAACGCACTTCTCCCTGCACCAAATTCGCATCACCGGCATGATTAGATCCATTATTTAACACTCTAACAAACAAGAAATCCGAATGTAGTTCTCTAACATTTCCAAGTTCAATTATGTCGGTCAAAATCTCTATGTAAACATACCTAGAAATATGCTAGGGACTCTAAAATCTTTAAAAGTTGGAATTTTTATGTAAAACTTTTTTTTCTTTTTTTCAAAAATTTTTTAATTTTTTTGTAATTTTTGTTTTAAAAACATGCTTAACCACTCCCCCACACTTAAACCTTACATTGTCCTCAATGTAATTGAATCCTCCTAGTAAAGTCAAGGTGGGAAATTTTAACATGATAAGAAACAAGAAAAAGAAATAACAAAAAGCAAAAGATAAGAAATACAAAACCGATGGGTTGCCTCCCATTAAGCGCTTGTTTTAAAGTCGACGGCCCGACTTAGCTCTTGCGGCACATTACTCCTCCAGAGGGAGTGCATCTCCAAATGAAAGTTCATCCAAATTCACATAAGCGATGTTCTCATAGTATGGCTTCAACCTATGGCCGTTGACTTTGGAAACCGAATTGTCTCGAAGAGTAGTAATTTCAACTGCACCATGAGGAAAAACATTAGTAACAACATATGGTCCAATCCAACGAGACCTTAACTTTCCAGAAATAGTTTAAGACGAGAATGATATAAAAGGACTTTTTGTCCCACGATGAAACTTTTACGAGAAATCATCTTGTCATGAAAAAGCTTGGTCTTTTCCTTGTAAATACGGGCACTCTCGTAAGCATCATTGCGTATCTCCTCTAACTCATGTAGTTGTAACTTCCTTTGCTTCCCCGCTTCATCATACTCCATGTTGAATTTCTTTATCGCCCAATAAGCCTTATGTTCAAGTTCAACCGGAAGATGACAAGCCTTGCCATAAACCATCCTATATGGAGACATACCAATCGGTGTCTTATACGCCGTTCTATACGCCCAAAGTGCATCGTTGAGCTTAAAGCTCCAATCTTTCCTTGTGGTATTCACCGTTTTCTCAAGAATGGACTTTATCTCACGATTTGAAATTTCCGCTTGTCCACTAGTTTGTGGATGATAAGGAGTACCAATTTTGTGTGTTATGTTGTACTTCTTGAGGAGAGTGTGGAAAGCCTTCTTGAAATGTGAGCCTCCATCGCTTATCACCACTCTTGGTGTTCCATGCCTATTGAAAATATTTTCCCTTACAAAATCACAAACAACTTGAGAGTCATTAGTCTTGGTGGCTCTAGATTCCACCCATTTCGAAACATAATCAACGGCAAGAAGTATATAAAAATTCCCATTCGAATTGACAAAAGGGCCCATAAAATCAATACCCCACACATCAAAAATCTCAACGGTGAGAATTGGTGTGAGTGGCATTTGATTTCGAGCACCTAGATTGCCCGTTCGTTGACATCTATCACACGATTTACAAAAAACATATGAATCTTCAAACAAGGTGGGCCAATAAAATCCACTCTCGAGAACTTTGAGAGCGATGCGCTTAGATCCAAAGTGGCCACCACATGCAAAAGTGTGGCAAAAGGAGAGAATGGATTGAAATTCGAATTAGGCACGCACCTTCGCATTATTTGATCAACGCCATATTTCCATAAGTATGGTTCATCCCACACATATTGCTTAGCGACCTTCTTAAGTTTCATCTTTTGGAAGTTAGACATTGTACTAGGTACTTTCCTTGTCACCAAGTAATTCACTATATCCGCATACCAAGGTGTTGATTCTTCCATGGAGAAAAGTTGTTCGTCCGGAAAGCGGTCATGTAATGGAAGTTCTTCTTGAGACATAACAAGTCTACTAAGATGATCCGCAACGTATTCTCCACACCCCTCTTATCACGAATTTCTATGTCGAACTCTTGTAACAATAGGATCCACCGAATTAATCTTGGCTTAGCTTCTTTCTTCTTTATTAAGTGTCTTAGTGCGGCATGATCGGAATACACAATAACCTTTGTACCCACCAAGTATGATCGAAATTTTTCCAACGCAAAAACTATAGCCAATAACTCCTTTTCCGTGGTAGAATAATTGATTTGTGCATCATTAAGGGTCCTAGATGCATAATAGATAACATGGGACAACTTGTCCACCCTTTGACCCAAAACGGCTCCAACCGCATAATCACTAGCATCACACATTAATTCAAATGGAAGATTCCAATCCGGTGATTTGATAATCGGCGCACTTGTCAACATCTCCTTTAATTTATCAAAAGCATCCTTGCATTCCTTGTTGAAGTCGAAAGGTACCTCCTTTTGTAATAACTTGCACATCGGCATGGAGATTTTGGAGAAATCCTTGATAAACCGCCTATAGAAACCTGCATGACCAAGAAAAGAACGGATTTCCCTCACCGAAGTGGGATATTGTAAGTTTCTTATTAAATCTATCTTTGATTTGTCCACTTCTAGCCCTCGAGAGGACACAATGTGACCAAGTACTATGCCGTGGTTTACCATAAAGTGACATTTCTCCCAATTAAGGACAAGGTTTGTGTCTATGCATCGTTTAAGAATTAGTTCAAGGTTATTTAAACAACCATCAAAAGAATTGCCATAAACACTAAAGTCATCCATAAATACCTCGATGATGCGCTCCACATAATCCGAGAATATACTCACCATGCATCTTTGAAAAGTAGCAGGCGCATTGCAAAGGCCGAAACGGCATCCGTCTATATGCAAACGTTCCAAACGGACAAGTGAAAGTGGTCTTCTCTTGGTCCTCCGGTGCAATAACAATTTGATTGTATCCCGAATAACCATCCAAGAAATAATAATAAGAATGCCCCCGCTAACCGCTCCAACATTTGATCAATGAAAGGTAAAGGAAAGTGATCTTTGCGGGTTGCGGAATTAAGCTTTCTATAGTCAATGCACACTCTCCAACCGGTTTGAACTCTTGTAGGAACAAGTTCATCGTCTTGATTTCGAACAACCGTGACTCGGATTTCTTTGGTACCACTTGAACCGGACTAACCCACTTGCTATCGGAAATTGGGTAGATTACCCCCACACTTAGCAATTTGAGTATCTCTTTTTCACAACCTCCATCATGGGAGGATTAAGCCGACGTTGAGCATCACGTACCCGGCTTCACGTTCTCTTCCATTAGAATCCTATGCATGCACATGGATGGACTAATACCTTTGATGTCCGCAATTGTCCACCCAATAGCCGTTTTGTGCTCTTTCAAGACTCTAAGCAAACGGTCTTCTTGTACCGGTGTGAGGTTCTTAGAAATAATCACCGGAAGCTCATCTCCATCTCCCAAGAAAGCATACTTCAAATGGTCCGGAAGCGGCTTCAATTCTAGTTTGGGTGCCTTCACAATAGATGGTACAAGTACTTCATCATTCACGGGTAAAGAAATATATGAAACATCACCCTTTTTAGCTTCTTGCAATGTCGCCAAAGCACCACACATCTCCACCAATTCCTTGGAGATTTCAACATCCAAGTTAGACAAGCCATGGACATCCAATTCAATGCTCTTTTGCAACACCACATCAAGTTCATCCTCTTGGTTCAATTCCACCATTTGTTGCGCTAATGAATCAACCACATCAATGGAGTAAACGGAATGCACATCACTTGGGTATCGCATGGCTTCAAATATGTTAAAGTGTATTATCTCCTTGTCGAATTCCATAGTGAGTGTACCCTTATCAACATCAATCTTCGTCTTTGCGGTCTTCATGAATGGCCTCCCAAGAAGTAAAGAAGTAGATGAACGGTTCTCATTGTTGTCCATATCCACCACAAAGAAGTCCACCGGAAAAATAAGCTCATTTACTTGCACTAGCACGTCTTCTACAAGCCCCTTAGGATATATGTTAGACTTGTTTGCCAATTGGATAATAACTCTCGTCTCTTTCAAAGGTCCAAGATTCAAGGAGTCATATATTTCGGCCGACATCACACTAATGGAAGCTCCCAAATCAAGTAAAGCATGTTCAAACCTTTGTTTACCAATAGTAATTGGCACCGTGAAACCACCGGGATCCGTGCACTTTGTAGTCATCTTCTTCAATAGCATAGCCGACGCACTCTCGCCAACTTTAGTAATTTCATTATCAAGCAACCTATCCTTCTTGATGCATAATTCCTTCATGAACTTGGCATACCTTGGAATTGTCTTGATTGCCTCAATGAATGGGATGTTGATTTCAATCTTCTTGAAGATATCCATAAGTGCCTTGTCTTGAGCTTCTTTCTTGGATTTAGCAAAACGACTAGGAAAAGGAGGTGGAGTAGTGAAAGTAGAAACCGGTTCCTTGGATTGGTCGTTTGGTGTGGAATTCTCCTTTGGTGCGGTTTCCTCCTTGTCATTGACTACCTCTTCACTAACTTCCTCATAATGACTTGGACCCTCCACTTGCCTTCCACTTCTTAAGGTAACCGCATTAACATTCTCTCTTGGATTCACAAATGGTTGTGAAGGAAGTGTTGTGGATGCTTGAGATTTCAATAAATTCACATCGGTCGCCAATTGTCCCATTTGAGTTTGTAAATCCTTGATAGCCGAATCGGTCTTTTGTTGATTTTGTTGAAACAATGACGTAATACCTTGCATCATGACATTAAGCTTATCATCAATTGAAGATCCTTGTTCTTTCACTTGAGGTTGGAATTGTTGATAACCACCTTGTTGTTGAGGTTGGAATCGTGATTGTTGAAAACCACCTTGTTGTGCATATGGATTAGGAGCCGCCGCTTGCTTGTTTGCATAACTAAAGTTGGGATGATCCTTCCAACCGGGATTATAGGTATTGGAGTATGGATCGTACCTTGGCCTTTGATTTGGATATAAAGCATTCACTTGTTCGGTCTCATCATCCGGAATAATTACCGCGGCCATTCTTTGCATCATAATCTCCATGTTACTCATCCTTTGATCAAGATGTGATGACGAATCACTAACTTCATGCACTCGCCTAACCGTTGGTTCATCCCTTGTGTAGAATTGTTGCGAGTTTGCCGCCATACTTTCAATCAACTCTCTAGCTTCGGTCAAAGTCTTGTTCATTAGTGCACCACCACCCGCGGCGTCAAGAAGAGACCTATCACTTGAGTGGAGAGCTTCATAGAAGTATTGGAGTATCATAACGTCACTAAATTGATGGTGTGGACAGCTTGCCACCAACCTCTTGTATCGCTCCCAACATTCATACAATGATTCTCCCACTTGTTGTTTCAATCCACAAATCTCCTTGCGAATTTGAGTAGCTTTGGATGCGGGAAAATATCTCTCGAGGAAAAGTTTCTTCATCCCATTCCATGTTGTGATACTTCCGGAAGGCAAATAATATAACCATTCCTTAGCATTACCCGCCAAAGAAAACGGAAAGCTTTCAACAATGCTCCATCCGCATTAGTCTCCGGTGGAAGCATAGCCATAACTATGGCATAGAAGTCCATAAGATGTTTGTTTGGGTCCTCATTCACCATGCCATGGAACTTTGGTAACTCTCTAATCAACCCCGGCTTGATTTCGAAGGTTGAGTTAGTTTGGATACACCATTGTTGTGTATCAAGCTTGTGAGAAGCTAGGTCCTTTAGTGTACGATCAGCCATTGTTTCTTCCTCTTTGTCCGAATCACTTGATGAAGAAGGAGAAAGTGGAGTGTTAATCGCACGAATGAAATCCTTTAGTTGAGTGCCCGATCGAAGACGTATTGGACTCGGTCTACCCTCTCTAAGCATTCACCAAAGGTATAACACCTGAAACAAGATTCTCACAAACTAAGTTAGATACGGTAAAGAATCTAACAAAGCAAGAATAAAGCAAAAAGAAAAAAATAAAAACAACTAAAAATCGCCCGTTGCTCCCCGGCAGCGGCGCCAAAATTGGATGCGTGTCGTAGGTGCAATCAAATTAATTCAATATTTTCACTCAATTAAAAATAATATAATGGAAGTCAAGTTCGTTCCCACGAGGAGCAAGAGATCTTAGTTGTAAAAGTTGTCACGAAAGGGGGGTGTAAAAAGCAAAATAAAAAAATAAACAAAGCAATTAAAATCGAAAGTTGAAAGATGAAAGCAATAAGAGAGAGAAGATCAAGGAATCCTTCTTCGTTACGAAACAATGAATCAAGTTATGTTCTATTCTACTTGTTATTAGTCACAAATTATCACCAACCGTAGGTAAAGCAGCTAGCTCAGTGCTAAACCCCTAAATCCCTTGTATCACCGGACACGGAAGTTCTCGACTACCGGATTCTAATCACCAAGCCACCTAGAATTAGCTCAACCTAGATGTAACTTGGCTCATGCATTAAGTTTTGTGAATTTCTTAGGTTGATATTAGTAGTTAGACTCTTAGCTCAAGGTCCACTTGCTAACGTTGTTTCTACACACAATTGCTCCACGGAATCCCTCCGCAAGGTCTCGTGTTTGCTACTTATGTAAAGAGTCAAGAAACGATTACTTATCTCCTAACTTTCACTAGCTTTAGATCAAATTAACAAATCAATTTAGCGTGCACTCCAAACAATCTATCAATCAATCATGAATGTCTTTAAGATCACTCCTATTAGTAAAAACAAACGATAATTATGTGAAAAAACTTCAAGATAGAATTTGAAAACAAAAACTTAAATCATATGTTAAGAACTAGGAATTCATCCTCAATCAATAAGAAATTTAGCTACTCATGTTTTTGAAATTCACACAAATAATAATAATTAAAAGAAGAATTTTCAAGTTCACACAAGTAATTAAAAAGAAAAATCTTAGAAAAGCAAGCAAAAACACAAGTGATGTGTGTGTAGAGAGGTGTGTAGAAGTTGTAGAAAACTTCTCTATTTATAGGCTTCAATATTCTCCAAATCTTCTAAGGAGTAGAATCCTTTTTCTTTTGCAATTCAATTTCCAAATCCAAGCTTTTCTCAACTCTTCCACCTTCTCTTTCCAAATTTGAGTCCAATTCTCCATCCAATTCCTAGCCCAAGTCTTCACACCCATGAGAGAGGTCCATAGAAAATTCTGGAAATTTTGGCTCGCCGGAAAACTGGGATTGTGGTCGGAATCCGGCCGGAATAGTCGCCGCCGGCCATCTGAAAAGTCTGTCCTCCGTTAGGACTAACGGTCAAAAGTCAAACTTAACGGTCGACTGTTAGTCAACCGGGTCAAGTCAGAGAGGAGTCAGCTTCTAGTCAGCTTCTGATTCGGCTGATTGGTCTAACTGGGCGAGCTGGATCGGCTGGATCGGTCATCGGGCTCGGTACGAGTTGACTCGCCAGAGGGGAAATTTGGCCGAGTTCTGTTCAATTACAGGACTTTCCCGGCCGAATTCAGGCCTCAATTTTTGCTCCATTCCCTGTTAAGAAATCCTAAGACATACATCTAAGTTTTACTGCTCATTCTGTAGCAGAGCCTCAGCTGTGTTCACTCATCTCAGTCCTGGTTCCAATCTGGCTGCAATTCCACCACCAACACTGCACAACTCTGGAATTTCAGTAACACCACAATTTCACAGTCACATTGCACTGCACTGCACTGCAACTGCCCTGCAAAGCCATCTCACCAGCACCTCCTTGATCCTTGCACTTAGCCCTGTTCTCTTCAGCAAACCCATTATCTGGTGTAGCTTCCCTGTAAAATTCCATCTGTAACTCGGTTCTCCGGCCATCACCACCTTGTGCTCAACTTACTCCTGTGGCAGTTCATTACCACTAATCTGTCAAACCCATGTACAGCCATAACAGCTTCAATTGCAATCACCAGCAGCCTATAGCATCAGAAGCACAATCATCTCAGTTCCATTACCAAGCTCACAGCATCACTACACAATCCCTGCATCTTGGTTCACTGCAACGAATCTTCATTCTCAATCTCTACTACCACCACTGGAGAAACATATGCATTTCCACTTTCACCTTGAATCAACAGTTCTTCCGATTCGACTACAGCCACACAAACCCATTAATCTCTTCCAAATTCAACCCGGAAAACCCATTTAATTCACATCAGCAACCATCTCAGCATGCGCATCTCACAGTACCACCAGAACTCAAACAGAGATCACCATAAATCCATATCAATCTCTATCAACATCTCAGCAGACCCAATCGATCTCAAATTCCAATTCCCTTGATTTCTGCCATTAAGAACTAAAACCCAGACTCTGGTTCTTCAGCTGGAACCTCAGAGAACCCTAATTGAACTCGTCTCGATTCGACAGCAGCCATCTCACAAAACCAGATCCTGTCAATAACATCGTTTCTCAATTTCTTGATCAATCTAACACGAACCCATCTTTACAGTTCGACCCCATAATCAGCATCGCCTTTCTTCTCTGCTTCTTCTTCTCGATCTTCACAACAGTTGATAACACTCAGCGCTCTCAATCTCTGTTCTTCATTTCAGTTCTCGGACAAACAACGGCAGCCACTGTGTTATTTCTCTTCTCAATTTTAGAACAAATGATTGAGAATTAATTTCTTTAGGGTTAGGAAGTAAAAGCTGGGTCTGTATCCGGATATGGGTGTGGGCCTATGGATTTGGGTGTGGAGCAGGGTATGGGTCAGAGTTTTAGGGTGTGGGTGGATTCAAACACCCACCATAAGTACACCCCAATTGTGCTATTCTCACTCCCTTCCTTTGGATAAGGGACACCTCTTTGTCCTCCCCTTAACCTTGGCTGGGCTCCATATAGTATTCCCTCCTTAGTGAAATGACAATTTTGCCCCTTTGCTCAAATAGAGTAATTTCTTCTTCTTTTCCTCCGTGCGACTCCATAGTACCTAATAACTCAAAACAAGCGTAAAATACATAATTTACACGCAAAATAGCAAAGAAAGCATAAACTACTAGATAGTAAATTAGGTGTATTCTACACCTATCAATCCCTAACCAATCTCACACTGATCAAGGTACAATTGCGTTCCTTACGCCTTTAGAACCACGCCGGATTATGCGCACTTGATTCCATTAGCTAATATCACCCACAACTAAGAGTTGCTACGACCCAAATTCGAAGACTTGATAAACAAATCTGTATCACACAGAAAAGTCTATTGAATAGATAAATATGTCTCCCACAGATATACCTACGAGTTTTGTTCCGTCTTTTGATAAATCAAGGTGAACAAGAACTAATTGATAAACCGGACTTATATTCCCGAAGAACAGCCAAGTAATATCAATCACCTCACAATAATCTTAATCGATTAACAAAACAAGATATTGTGGAATCACAAACGATGAGACGAAGGTGGTTGTGACTACTTTTCAATCTTTCCTATCGTAGAATAAATCTCGAGCAAATCTTAAAGAAGATAGTACTCAATCACAATAGAAAACAGCAAGATCAGAACACGCAACTACAGACAAAATAGTTGGGTCTGGCTTCACAATCCCAATAAAGTCTTTAAGTAGTTAACCTACTGGGTTTTAGAAAAACCTAAGGTTAAAGGAGAATCGACTCTAGTCGCAACTAGTATCACACAGAGGTCAGGGATTAGGTTTCCCCGTTGTTAGAGTTCTCCTTTATATAGTCTCCAAATCAGGGTTTGCAATCAATGCTACCTTGGTAACAAAGCATTGAATATTCACCGTTAGATGAAAACCTGATTAGATTCAATCTAATAGCATTCAACCATTAAATCGAACTTAGCTTATCATACACAAATGAAATGTACCAACATTTAGATAAAGGTAACCGTACCTAAACGTGTACACTTAGTTGGTTCAACAATAGTTAACCGAGGTTAGCCATATGAACACTTTCATATCAACCTTATTCATCTTTATCACAACTAGTTCAAATGACTCAAATGAAACTAGTTAGAGAGTTGTTCAATTGTTTATATTCTCATAGAAGTATACAAGACACAATTGAAGCAAAATCGATTTTGATTCACTCGAATCATTTCATGAACATTATAGTCACGGTTTTCCAAAGATTGCATTCCTTAATATATAAATGTATTAGTTCATGAACAAACCGATTTTAGAACATAACCTACTCAAGTACGCAAACAGGTACGAATACTTAAGTAGCCGGACTAAATTTGGTTTCGCCGGTACGCAAACGGGTACAGATACTTCCAAACGCAGTTGAATTCCGGAACATGGACTTACGCCAGTACGCGTACGGGTACGCATACTTAGTTCCCGGACTTCCATTAACCAACCAGTACGCATACTATGGTTCCCGGACTTGGACCTTATACAAATGTGAATACACACACTATGTTTATATCCAATCATGGTTACATGTTCTAAACTCTCATTTCAATCATTGAAACATTCTTAGAAGACGACAATAGATGTCTCACACAACTATTAGCTCCAAAGCAATTTTCAAGTGATCAAATGATCAATACGAAACATTCCGAGTCTACCCCAAATGATTGCATCACACAAATCATGTAAGATGTTACAAGGCGATTTTCACATGATCATCTTTTGACTTTCGTCAAGAATAAAAGATGAACTTGGTTAAAGCGAAAGCTTACCAACACATATTTCGAGAAATTGATAAGCGAGATAAACTCAGCTCGAATTATCAAATGTGTATAATTGAAGTCTATATAGCAATACGACTTTTGTCTCAAATAGGAGATAAAGTAGATAGACTTTTGAGTGATATATGAGTTCAAGTCTCCACATACCTTTTGTTGATGAAGTTCCACAAGTTCCCTTGAGTAGTTCTTCGTCTTCATTCAATGAACGCCGTGAAGTCTAAAGCTCAACTACACATTTTATCATAATCCGAGACTTAGCTATAAGTAGACTAGAAATCAAGATTTATAGTTTTGGCAACTAAACTTGACAAACAAGCTTGAGATAGCAACGCTTGTGAGTTCGACCGAGCAATGCTCTAACAATCTCCCCCTTTGTCAATTTTAGTGACAAAACTATCAATACATATGGATCACAAAATAAATAAACTTTGTAGCTTCTCATCCAAATGCTTGATATCCTTGGTTCTTCAACATTACTCGAAATCTTCGTCACTTCCAAGTACTCCAGTGATTCTGAACGTGTTCAACTCAGTATCATAGTTGTTGAAGATCCGTAGCTATAATAATAAGAAAACAGTTGTTCTCAATCATTGTTATACAATGTCATAGTATTATTACACAACATCAAAGTTCAATTGTATCACAACTTTGACAACAATACTATGGTGATATGTATCACTCCCCCTTAGTCAATACTTCATCTCACAATGAAAACACTCCCACATAATGATCCGTAAACCATATGTATTTATAGTGTGAACTACACAATAATTCTCCCCCCCTTTTGTCAATATAAATTCGCAAAGGTACAAAAACTAGCAGGATCATAATCAAATTCTCATAGAGATACTTCATGACTAAAATAGAAACACATATCAACTTTGTTTCGATGATTTCACATAGTCGAAACTTAGTGTATTCATCAAGGAGTTAATAAAGATACAAGATAACCCGTACAATATTCCACAGCCGCACTCCCCACAAAGATTTAGCAATTAAGCACAAGTTCAATTAAGAACTCTCCCCCATAAAATGTCATTCCCGAAAGAACAACAAGAGCGACCTTACTTTTACAAGAAAAGAAGGATTTCTTTGGACATTAACAAATTACATGAAACATGAATTTGTATCCAGAAAACTCAATTAAATTAACCACAAGAGAACCCATGATTAATTTAATAGGAAATGCTCAACATAAGAGAACTTACGGAGACGCACAATACTTTCACATAGAAGTGGATCAAGAAAAGATCAATACTGCGGAATATTCAAAGATTCATTTTATTTTCATCAATTTTTGCATAATGATATTGTAGTTGCAGGAAATCCCACAATACACCCCTCACTATATTTTGTTTAACTAATCCATTCAAAAGATAATAGATGAACAAGTATGAATGTTTATTAATAACTTTCTTGAAATCTTTACACAGGAAAATGGAATTACACTTAAGAATTTACAAACATTCTCTCTGTTTCTCTCTCCTAATGACTTACCCTCCAATCCAAAAAGACCTCTCCTACAACAAATTCACTCATCCCTTTATATAGGGTAATACATAATGAATGACAGCTAAGTTGTCCTTTATTTTCGGGAATGTCTCGCGAAGTGTCGCAGACGTACAAATATTCATACTCGCGACACTTCTTAACTTTCGCCAGATTTCATATCCTCCTATCGTCATCCAGTGCGTCATTTATATTTAACCCTCTGCGACTCACTCGCAATGTTGTTATCCGTTGTCTTCGCGAATTGTTGTTGTGGCGATATTATGATCCTACATCTTGCCTCTTCTCATGTCTTCTCTGCGAAGGAGAGAATGTCATGAGAATCAATATTTTTGAACTGCCGCAACTGCTTATCTGTACTTGTTTCAGTTTCATCTTTCCATACGGACTTTATTACAGATGTCTACTCCTCCATTCTATTCCTGACACGTCTCTTTCAATCGTTTATTCTTGACCATTCACGTCCCCTCTCGCATTAAATGCTCTCGTTTCACCCGAGGATGTTTCTCTCTATATATAATTTTCATATCTTTCTCTTTTCCTCTTTCGTCTTCTCTCTGCAACTTTTCTTTAATCTTCTTCTTCCGCAAGTTGCGCTTCTATTACTGCAAATCTTCAATCTTTTTTATCATATCTTAATCTTCGATTCTTTATCCATTCCCATATTGATAATGGCTTCACTTAGTCGTATGTACAAACCTCGCTTTATTGAGACTCAGAAAAAGTTGCAAGATAAAGGTTTCACCCTTTCTACCATTCCTAATCAAGGATGTTCATCTATACTCACTCGCTGCTTTTTTCTCGATCATCAATGTGATGATCACAAGATTATTGTTTCGCTAGGTCAACTTCTCGCAGGACTTCCCATTCCTTTATATGATCCTGAGATGCCACTCTTTTATGAAATCCTTTCCCATCCGAACTTCTCGCGAGCTGTCTATCAATTAAGCGGCGATTGTATCCGCCTAATGCTTGAGTTTGCCAATCGTGGTGCTGGCAAAGGATCTTTATATCCTAACAGTGTCAGAGACCCCGAATATGTAAATTTAGAAATAATCCCTGAGAGATACACTGCAGAAAACTTTTTGAAAATTATGAAGTAATAGGCATGAGAAATAAGAAATCTCGCTGGGGCGCTCGGTTGAAGAGAAAAGATAACATCCCTGAGGATAAATTACTCATGCAAGATATCGACGGCATTCGGGTAAGAACACTACTCCTCGCCACTCCAAAGATGAGAGGTGGTGGGTTGTACCTTTGCTCTTAAGTGGACCTTACATAGCAGGTTCACATGTACTCCCTGTAAATCTCGCAGGCTATCATCCTTGGGAATTTAAGTGGCCCAAGAAGGCAGAAGAGGTACGTCCCCACAGTTTGCTTTTGCAATCCCTCTTTCCTCTTGTACTTATTGAGTTTGTAAATTTCCCAGATCATCAAACTGAGGAAAAGTTACAAGGCAAATCCACTGGCAAGTACCTTGGAAATACTTCGATCGCTTACAGATGAAGTAAGAAATATATTTTTTGTGTTATTTAACAATATTGTTGCCTCTATTTCTTATCTTCATTTGTATGCGAAGGTTGACGCCGAGGAAGTGATAGCTGCGAAAGTGAAAGGCAAAACTAAAGCCAATGCACGCAAGGATAAGTCTTTTGCTCCACCATCTAAGAAGCGAAAAACTCAACCTTCCTCTCATCTTAGCTCAAGTTCCGAATCTTCCGATGAGGATGATAATGATAATGTTTTGGATTCAACTTTCCAAAATGAAGCTCAATCGGCCAATTCTCCTATGGATCGGTTGTTCAAAGATCTTCTCGGATTCTCTTCAAGGAATTGGAGATACTCACTTGACTTCTATATGCGAGAGCCTCGCCACCATATGTAATGCTACACTGCTGGATGGCAATGACTCTTTCAAAGGGGTTTCTAGATCTGTATCCCCTAGCTTCTTAAATGCACTTAATTCGTTGGTATGTTCGAATTCATATTTCTCCTCCAACTTCAGTTTTTAATTTATATCTTAATAACCTTTTTATCTTTCTTTGCAGGCTGGAAAAACTTCTTTTGTGGTTGCCTCAGATCTTGAGAGGAGGTATAACATTCAATTGAAAAAGAATACCCAATTTTGCACAAGGATCAAAGAATTAGAAGTTGAATCTGCGAGATCTCGCGAAAAGATCCAACAATTGGAAACTGAGTTTTCTGCCCAGAAGGACAAAGTTACCACTCTTCAGAACGCTAATCAGCAACTTTATGGTAAAATTTTTTTCCTCTCTTATTACTTTTATTTTATCAATTGCCTGTTGCTACCTGACTTATCACTTTCGCAGATATATATAACCTCTCCGAAGAAGCTATTCTTCTCCATTCATTTCCTGAGCCTATGGATAATGACACTCTTCTCGCTCATCTCAACAACTCTTTAAGTATTTCGTCGAACAGAATTAATTCTCTTTCATTAAATGAACTCCAAACCAAATACCGCCTCTTAGAAATTGAGCACAGATCTAGTTTAAGTACAGCCAACCAGTTTAAGCAAATGTACCTCGAATCTCATGAGGAAACCAAAATTTTAAGGAAGAAAATTAGTGACCATATAGATGACAAAGATCGCATTGCTAATAATGGTGCCCAGGCATTAGCAACATTTCAAAAGTCCCTTCTCGAAGTGCAAATGGAGCGAGATGAATTGCTTCGTCAGAATTCCTTACTTAGTGAGCGAGAAAATCAAATTCGTTCACTTCTTATTATAAATAATGATGATGAATTCGCTTGGGCTGCTAAAAATCTTAGATAATGCCAGGAATAACTTAGGTGTTGATGTTAGTCTTCATACCGAGCATACTTCCTTGGTTAAAGATATAATATCTGACAGAGAAGGTTATTTATTATACCTTACTGTTTCTTACCTCTGTAATATTGCTGTTGAGTTGTTAACCCCTTTTTTTTTTTACTTGCAGAATCCGAAAAAAGATTTCAAGCAAGGATTGAAGAACTTGAATCTGAGAAAGCACAGCTCGCAAAGAATCTCACCCTTCGCGAGAATAGATATTCCAAGTTGAAGAAACAATTTCAAACTACCGTGGCGAATTTTAATAATGATGCCGTTCGTTTTCGCAATGAAGCCATGGAGTACGTTTGTAATGATCACAAAATCCCTCTTTGTTCATATCCTTGGCTTTCCGAAGAAGTTCCTGAGAATTTGCCTGTCTCGGACGTTTCTGATAGTGAGGCCAGCGAAAAAGAAAACTCTGGCGACGAGAATAATGGAATTGAAGGATCAGATAAAGGAGAAGAATCGCCAAAGAGATAATTCTTTTTGTTTCTTTCGCTGCCTGTAATATCTGTACATTTTTGTATCTCTTTATTGTAAACTTCTTGAATTATAGCCCATAAATTCGATCTTCGTTCTCCTTTCTTGGCAGTTCTTCCTTGTAATATAATTGGCTAGCATTATTGATGTATAACTCTTTCATTGGAAGATGAATAACAACATTTCATCTTTTCCATTCCCATATTTGCCTCTGTTATGTATCTTCATATGAAAGAATGAAATTTCTGAACTTCGCACTTTCTTCCTCTGACCAGGAATATGTAGTCATTCGGGATTTTAACTCCAATGATGTTTAAATTAATCGTTGCGACGAGATCGCAAGAGATTTTAATAAATGAAGAAGTCTATTGATCTCGCCTTATCATTTCTGGTGGTCTTCTAAGCTTGACCTTCCTAATTAAAGGTCTTACTCTGCCACCCCTTATTGCGACAAAGTCGCAGGACGTCTTTACACTTGCATGCAAAAACCCATTGACCTTGCCTTATCGTTTTCAAGTATTTTTGCCTCTGCATGATATTTTGCTTGCGGCAATATGACAGGCCTAAACTTTCTTGCGAAAATAAAGCCCCGTGACATTGTCGTCTTGCGACGAAATCGCAGGACGTCTTTACACTTGCATGTAAGGACCCATTGATCTCGTCTTACCCTCGCGTTAGTATTATTGCCTCTGCAGGATCATTGCACAAATATGACAAGCCTAAGTTTCCTTGCGAAAACAAAGCCTCATGACATTTGCGTCTTTGGCACTTATCATCTCCCTAATGGAGGGTGCCGCCCTTATCATCTCCCTGGTTGCCCCTTCAAGGAGGCGTACATCGGCCATACAAGGCTAGCTCCTCCCATCCGGTCTTAACAACAACCAGTTGTTTTCGCAACCTCTTATCCCTTATACCTATAGGGTTTATGGTTACAAGGCTGCAACCTAAGTGGAGTTTTCTTCGGGCCGAGTGCAGCATGCGCCAAGACTTGTCAAGATTGGTAAGGAAGTTCCATGCTCCCCGCACTCTTGACTCAACTGTGTACCTCGGCGCCTTGATCATACGCTGACTCCTTGAAAGAGACCCTCGGTCGCCCAACCAGAATATAACCTACATATATAGTTGGGAATCCAAGGTACCTCTTCCGGATAGGCTTTCATGGGCCCCAAATCTGCATGACCCAGGTTCCGGGGGCGGTGTAACCTTTTCCCGGGCCATGTTAAGAGATCCCCCTTATATGACGCACTTTAGGTCTTACATTTGCCTCTTACGAAATATAATTCGCGAACTAGGGTGTACGCCATAAAGGTTCGTCCCATTCATTTACTCATTCATTGTTGTTAAACCATTCAATCATTCATATTTAATTGCTGTCTGACATTTAATTTGCGAAGCCATCGCGCAATCCTGTTTCATTCATTTTTCTCTCGGATTCTTGTACATTTTCACATATCATTTCTTCTTTGTCTTCCCTTTGATATATCTTTGTCGAGTATTTACTTCTTATGCCTTTTGTTCATTGCATTCTTTGCCTCATCGTTATCCCAATCCTTGAAGGACTCCTTTCCATCGTAACGTTCGCCTATTTCCATGCATTCATTTGCGGCACTTCGCGATGTTTCTCCGGTACTTCGCGATGAACTACAACCAGTTATTTTTGCAGTATCGTAACATTCGCCTAATTTTGCGGCACTTCGCGATGCTTCTTCATTTCCTATCTCTATATTATCCACCATCAGCTTCTCTTTTCTCTGTTCATCTTTGATATTCTGTTTCCAACCTTTCCTTTTTGCATTTCTCTCTTCGCAGCTCTCTACGTCAACCTCATAACATTTCTGCCCCTCCTTCCAATCTCCCTTTATAATTCCAATACCATTTGGATGGGGAAATTTTATACATTGATGGTATGTTGATGCTACTCCCAAGATTTCGTGCAGCCATGGCCGCCCAATTAATGCGTTATAAGGAGATTCCACGTCAACCACGCAGAATAAAATATCAGCTGATAATCCTTGTAAAGGTATCCTCATGTGAACCTCTCCTTTAGGTTTGTTCGCTGTGCCGTTAAAACCGTAAATTTTGTATGTTGAAGGAATCAAATTTTCATCCTCTCCACCCATGGTCTTATAAGTATGGTAAAACAGAATATTCACCGAACTTCCAGTATCGATTAGGATTCTATTGATTGCCCAACAATTTTCTGCTTCGTCATCTTCTCCATCTACTGGTCTTGGATTAATGTCTAGTCTCACCACTAGCGGGCTATCATGTGCTTCTCTTCCTTTGGGTATTTCGTCTGCAGAGAAAGAAATAATCTTTAGCTGCCACTCTTTCAATTGCGACTTTCTCGCCAGGTTCATCACTTCTTTGTTATGAAAATCTCTTGCATATACTCTACTAAGCACGTTATCGTGAAAATCTTCAATTGTACGATATGAATGAACGATAGAGTTGCAAAATAGATTTTTGGCCTTTGTTCCCACTTCTATTACAAATGCTTCTTTTCCCTTTTTTGAAACTGTTCTTTGCATTTCTGATGGTGATGTTGTTAGTACTTTCTTCCCTTTCTCTTCATCTTTTAGAAAATGATTCAACTTTCCCTGATCAATCATTCTGAGAATGATTCTCTTTATGTTTCTGCAGTCATTTGTTAGATGCCCATGAAAGCGATGGTACGAACAATATTCATGACTTCTGTCACTTGGTGGTGGTTCACTCCCTGCGTTCCATGGTGGCGGTACGTCCTCCATTACAAGTATAGCTTCCCAAATTTTTTCCACACTAGCATTTAGTGGTGGCATTCTGATCTCTTCCCATACTACTCTGCGATGTCTTGGCCCTCCATGATTATTCTGCCTTCGTCCTCCATAAGTTTCTTGCATATGATCCAATCTCTGAATTTTATTATTGTTGCCGCGGTTGTAGTAGTTCCTTTCTCTATCAAACTCCTCCTGATCTCGGCTCCCCATAGCCACTATTTTCTGCTGTCCATCATCAACTCTATTTTCCGGTTGCCCTTGCGAAGTGGTCGCCACTGAGTTTAAAAATTTTGGTAACAAACTTGCATTCGCAGCGTTCGAGCTTGTATTCGCAACTGGGTACGATTCCATCTCATTTTGTCTTTCTTCTAAAGCAATGTATTCTTCTTGGAGTTCTCGCAGCTCAGCCATCGTAATCGTATTTTTAATTCTAAATATTTGAATGTATAACAAGCTTGTTGCGAACAGAGCATTTACAAATGATAAAATGAGATATCTTTCCTCTACCCTTCCGGCCATTTCACTGCACATTGTTCTCCACCTCATTGTCAGATGTCTTAAACTCTCGCCAACTCTTTGTTTCAATCCGAATACATCTTCAATTCCTGGTCGCGTGGAATTGTTACTTATATACGCTCCCAAGAAAATAGCTTGTAAATGGTTGAATGATGAGATTGTGTTTCTGGGTAATCCTTCAAACCATTTCAGTGCTTCTCCAATTAAACTTGATGCGAAGTATTTGCACAATATGGCATCATGATTCTCCCATTGTAACATACATCTCATATAAGCCTTGATGTGTTGTACCGCACAGGTTGTTCCATCGAAAATGTTGGTTAATGCAGGCAGATTGCATTTAGGTGGTATTCCTCCCATTTGCACTTCTAGTGTGAAAGGATTCTTCGCAGCTTCCGCGATGGCTTCATCCAACTGTCTTCTTCCTCCTTCCTTCCTACCTTGTTTAACAATTTTCTCATTTCTCGCTAGTTCTTTCAAAGATTTGCTCATTTTCCTCGGGATTTGATTCTGCTGGTCTTTTTTAGCTCGCCTCTCGCCTCCTGCGTTCATGCCTTTTTTGACCTTCTTGTTCACTATTTTCTTCTCTCCTTTCTCTGCGACTTTCTCCTTCGTCTCTTTCATCAATTCGCACACCATTATACCTATCGTTCTCTCTTCTGGGTTCTCTATCAACTCTCCTTTGCATCCTCTCGTATTCTCCATTGGTATTTCTATTGACACGATTTTGTGCTCGCCTCCTTTCTCGGTTGTCGTGATTATTTTGCCGGGATTGCTTCTTCCAATTCTTGGTTTTCCACTTCGCTCTTACTCTCTCTCTCTCTCGCGGGCTAAGCGTGCTTGTTCAACATAATGTTTCTCAATGTCGTCCACGATCTCTTTTTGCCTTCTCAATGCTTCTCTTCCGTGCAGTATTGCTCTTCCTTCAGCGGCTGGATCATTTGGCCCCTGAAATCGCCTAGTTCCCTGATTTTCTTCACTCTGCTCATCTTGGAAATTCTCGGGATGGGGAATATAACGATCTTCTGCGTCCTCTCTTCTTTCGTGATGTTCTGAGCTGAGATTTTGTGCTTCCCGTTGGTTTTCTACCTCTGTAATTTCTGTTGGTAAGGCTCTCCTTCTTTCTTCCCTAGTCGATCTTGAACTCGATCTCGCAGTGCTTCTCGATCTTCTATTTTGCAATCTCATATTTTCCATTCTTAATTCATGATTCTGTCTTGTCAAATTTGCTCGCTCTTCTGCCTCTAGTCGCCTTTCTTCATGTATTGTTTGTCTCAATGTTTCCAATGCTGTGATTTCTTCATTTCCTAGATTCATTTCTTGGTCTCCTCCTTCTTGTCCGTTATTCATCAGCTGCTGCTCTTCTTCCCTTTCATCCTCAGAATTCGACCTCCAAGTATGTACACTTACTCTATCGTAATCCACAGTTTCATTCGCTATCGGAGGAATTAAACGTTGGACATGATTTTCTTCATCATTTCTCATATTCATCCTTGACGATTCTCCTTGTTCATTTCTCCTTTCTCCAGCAAGTCTTCCACTTCTTCTCACAGGTTGTTCAAGTACATTTCTTCTTCTAGCCATTTCTCTTTTAGTAAATCTTTTGAAAATTATCGCATTCAAATTCCTCCAAATCTTTATGCCAATCTTTTCTTAGTTCATAAGTTTCTAGAGCCAATATGTAGTTGCAGGAAATCCCACAATACACCCCTCACTATATTTTGTTTAACTAATCCATTCAAAAGATAATAGATGAACAAGTATGAATGTTTATTAATAACTTTCTTGAAATCTTTACACAGGAAAATGGAATTACACTTAAGAATTTACAAACATTCTCTCTGTTTCTCTCTCCTAATGACTTACCCTCCAATCCAAAAAGACCTCTCCTACAACAAATTCACTCATCCCTTTATATAGGGTAATACATAATGAATGACAGCTAAGCTGTCCTTTATTTTCGGGAATGTCTCGCGAAGTGTCGCAGACATACAAATATTCATACTCGCGACACTTCTTAACTTTCGCCAGATTTCATATCCTCCTATCGTCATCCAGTGCGTCATTTATATTTAACCCTCTACGACTCACTCGCAATGTTGTTATCCGTTGTCTTCGCGAATTGTTGTTGTGGCGATATTATGATCCTACAGATATCATAGACTTGATCTTTGTTATTAAAAAATCATTATATTTTCCATCAATATTTGCATAATGACATATAATAGACTTAACTTTTGACATATATAGGACAATCATAGTTTACGGATGCAAACACACATATCCCATAACATTATTTGCAATATATGAAACCAATAAGGATTAATACTGCAAAAATCATCTTCCAAACTCGTAATGCACATATAAGATGATTTGTCCTTAGAGGGTAGAATCAATCTTTTCGCACGGATTTATACCAAGAATAGATACCAATGGCGTATAAAAAGATTTTCTTAACAAACAAGAACATACAAAGTCATTAACGACCATGCACCATAGTTCACATAAGATGATTGTGAACATTCAAGAATCTCATAGCAATGCGTATTACTGCCCATTCTTGAACTTCCTTCTTTGTGATTCACCAACAACATTCTTGTAAAAGCTACAAATGATCTTAGAATAGGAGTACTCCAATAATCCAAGTGCCCAAGTCCAATAGAAGTAGAACATGTGCGACGAAACGGAGCAAAACACTCAAAAACAAGAGACAGGAAAATGACCAATCTTAACTCATACAAATTCAATAATTCTCATCTCCAATTTAAAGAGAATTCAAATAGGAAGAGAATGCAAAAAGAATGAGGTCATTCCGAGTTCGGACGAAGAAGTTACGGCCAAAACAAATTTACCGAACATCGACGTCTACAGGCCAGTATGCATACGGGTTTGCAAACGAAATTTCGTGACCAGGAGCAGTATGCAAACGGGTTTGCGTACTAAAATCCCTGAATTTTGATTTTAAATGATGGTATGCATACCTGGTATGTGTACCATGAAGTCCAAACATCCCGAACCACTATTTTCAAACCTAAACATTTAAGAACCTTAAACACAGATCAAGTTAGGTAGAAATGAACGATAAGCAAGGCACATGGATCATTATAAGTACTCTAAGCAAATGATAAAAACACAAATCTTGCTCAAGTTTATAGACATACCTTTTAGAAGGATCCTGTCGTGAATCCTACGTCTTTACCAAAAATTCAATATCATACCTAACACAATATGTGCGCCCCAAATGTCGTGCTTCCCTCACCGTATACTTAACAGGGCATTCCTTAGTGAGGATGAACTTACAGCACAATCAAGTTGTGTTGAGGTGAACAATGTCTTGCTCACCACAAGTGACTGAAACAGACTTTTCCGTAACTATGGATTTTTCACCATCTATAGTTTTTGGCTTATTCTGTTTCACTTTTGGATTATCATGAAAGAGATCACTTTTGGAACCTTTCACATCTAAATCCATTTTTCCAAAGAACCTATTAAGTTCCAACATCATGGATACCTCCTTCTCCATAGTCATGGAATTTCTGGGAGATCATTCCTTTTCACACTCAAAGCATCATTGGCTTTCTTTGGTACCCACTTCTGAGTGCGTTTAGGACAATATGAACCTTCTTCCCATTACTCTCTTCTAGATTTCTCGGAAGAGAATTGGATTGACTATTCTTTTGCAAGTTAGTCTTTCTCTAATTGGGAGCATCGGATCTTGTCTTCGTCTTAACGAAGTTATCCTTTTGATAACCATTACGATTGTGAAAAGGATTTGTATGACGTTTATAGGTAAATCTAGGTTTATCACAACACTGATTCCTTTGCCTAAAGGTTGGACAGTTACAACCTGTAACGTTAAGGGGATTAGTCTTAACATATGATCTTGGTTTCACAACTTCTTGTGATGCCTAAACAAGAACATCACGAAGTTTCTCATTCCTTATACGGAAACGACATCTCCTTTCCAGGTGACCTTTATTTCCGCAAGAGTGGAAAACATAAGGAATGTTCTTACCTCAATCCGTGTGTGTTGAATTTGGAGGTTGACATACTTTGCTCTTTTGAACCTTAACTTCTGGTGAAGGTATTTCACTTTTGCCATCTGTGAAAACCTTTTGTAGAGAAGAATCACTAGCCTTGACAAATTTTACCTCTTTGCTAATACTTGGAGCATCTATTCCCTTATAGCCCAATCCTCGTGTATCACGATGATTTTTACTTACTCCTAGCATAGTGGTTAATTTGCTTGAACTAGTGTTGAACTTTTTAAAGTCATCTTCCAATATCTTGATTTTATCAGAAGCGGTAGCTAAATTAGCCTCAAGGCGTTTTTCTCGAGCGAGATAAGCGCTTTCTCTATCATCAAAACTTGCTTACTGAGAGTTAATCCTTGCTTCAGTTTCTGCAAGTTTCTCTTCCAATAAGAAGTATTTTTGATAAACATTATCACATTCAAGTGACTTCATACTTAGGTTTTCCTCAGAATCCTTGAGGTTCGATTCGTTAGAACGATTCGAAACATAAACACCTGCGTAACATCTTCTCAATTTCTTGTTTGCACGACAGAGATTAGTCAGAAAAGGTGTGACATGAGAAGTTTTCATCTTCTTATTTTCCACCGAATCCAATATGTTAGAGCACTGCTCGGGCGAACTCGCAAGTGTTGCTATCTCAAGCTTGTTTGTCAATGGTAGTGATCAAAACTATAAGTCTTGATTTCTAGTCTACTTATAGATGTCTCGGACTAGGATAGATTGTGTAGTTGAGCATTAGACTTCACGGCATTCATCATTGAAGACGAAGAACTACTAAGAAGAGTTTGTGGAACTTCATCAACAAAAAGGTATATGGAGACTGAAACTCATCTATCACTTGTAAAGTCTATTTCTACTCTATCTCCTATATTGAGACATAAGTCTTGTTACGATATAGTTTTCTATTATACACATTTGAGATATCGAGTTGAGTTTAACTCGCTTACATATTTCTCGGAATATGTGTTGGCAAGCTTTCGCTTCGACCAAGTTCATCTTATCTTCTTGACGAAAGTCAAAAGATGATCATGTGAAAATTTCCGAGTAACATCTTACATGGTTTGTGTGATACAATCATTTGGTGTAGACTTGGAATGTTTCGTTATGATTATTTCAATAACTTGAAAATTGCTTTGATGCTAATACTATGTGAAAACGGCTATTGTCATCCTCTAAGAAAGTTTCAATAATTGAAATAAGAGTTTAGAACACTTAACCATTATTGGATTGTGACATGTTTTGTACTCTTGCATATATGTTGTCCATGTCCGAGAACCATAGTATGCGTAAACGTATGCGTACATGTTGGTTTGAGAAGTCCGGGAACCTAAGTATGCATGCGCACCCGTACGCGTACTGTCGTAAGGTTCATGTCCGAGATTTTCTGTTGGGATTGGAGGTATGCGTACCTGTTAGCGTACTGGCGAAACCCAATTTCAGTCCGGGTATTTCAAGTATGCGTACCCGTTCGCGTACTTGAAGGTTAAAGTTATAAAATCGGTTATGTACATGAACTAATACATTTATATATTAAGGAATGCATTCTTGCAAACCGTGGCTATAATGTTCATGATTGATTCGAGTGAATCAAACCGATTTTGCTTCGATTGTGTTCTTGTATACTTCTATGAGAATATAGCAATTGAACAACTCTTTAACTAGTTTCATTTGAGTCATTTGAACTAGTTATGGTTAAGATGAATAAGGTTGATATGAGAGTGTTCATATGGCTAACCTTGGTTAACTATTGTTGAGCCAACATGATGCACACGTTTAGGTACGGTTACATAAACCTAAATGAAGGTACATTTCATTTGTGTGTAACAAGCTAAGTTCGATCTAAAGGTTGAAATATATTAGCTTGAATCTAATCAGGTTTTCATCTAACGGTGAATATTGAATGCTTTGTTACCAAGGTAACTTAGATTGCAAACCCTGATTTGAAAACTATATAAAGGAGAACTCTAGCAACTGGGAAACCTAATCCCCACACATCCTGTGTGATACTAGTTGCATAAGCTAGAGTCGATTCTCCTTTAACCTTATATTTTTCACGAAACCTTGTAGGTTAACGACTTGAAGACTTCATTGGGATTGTGAAGCCAGACCTAACTATTTTCTCTGTAGTTCCGTGATATGATCTTGCATCTTCTATCGTGTTTGAGTACAATTTTCTTTAAGATTGGCTCGAGATTTATTCTCCGATAGGCAAGATAAAAAGTAATCACAAACATCTTCGTCTCATCGTTTGTGATTCCAAAACATCTTGTTTTGCTACCATATGATTAAGATTGTTGTGAGGTGATTGATAATACTAGGCTGTTCTTCGGAAATATAAGTCCAATTTATCAATTGGTTCCTGTTCACATTGATTTATCAAAAGACGGAATAAAACTCATAGGTATTTCTATGGGAGACAGATTTATCTATTTCTATAGACTGACTTTTCTGTGTGAGACAGATTTGTTTATCAAGTCTTCGACTTTGGGTCGTAGCAACTCTTGGTTGTGTGTGAGATCAGCTAAGGGAATCAAGTGCGTAGTATCCTGCTGGGATCAGAGACGTAAGGAGTGCAACTGTACCTTGAATTAGTGTGAGATTGATTAGGGTTCAACTACAGTCCAGTCCGAAGTTCATTGGTAGTAGGCTAGTGTCTGTAGCGGCTTAATACAGTGTGGTGTTCAAATCTGGACTAGGTCCCGGGGTTTTTCTGTATTTGCGGTTTCCTCGTTAACAAAACTTATGGTGTCTGTGTTATTTATTTTCCGCATTATATTTTGTTATATAATTGAGATATCACAGGTTGTGCGTTGAATCGATCAATTGGGAAATCCAACCTTTGGTTGTTGATTGAGATTGATTGATCCTTGAACATTGGTATTTGGTATCGTTCAAGTTATTTCTCTTATATTCAATCGAGCTCGCAAATTTCTATTTGCTGATTGCAGATTGAATTGAGATATAGAGATACAAAACTCATGGATATACTTTTCTCTAGATTGAGTCTAACTGTCTAGTTGATTCTCTTGAAAAGTATATTGGAGTATGTCTATTCAGATTGCCAAACGAATTGTTGGGTGTAGTTGTTGTATCCCCGCTTTTTCACAATAGCTTAACATACTCTGAGACTTCCTCATCAACATCTCTATTAATATCTGAATCACCTTCATCAGAAAGTTCATCCAACTGTACTTCTAGGCGTGTTTCCCGGTTATCAACAGTTTCTACATCACAAGGATATTTAGATTTTGACCTAGATGTGACAGTTCTCTCAAGAGAATTTAAGCTTTGAAAAATATCTGGTGATTTTTTTTAACTAGTACGTTATTAGAGATAGACTCGTCCATAATAACCAGATTGATTCAAACACAGACTTATGAGGTCTTAGCAAGTTTGCCTGTTCTGATACCAATTGTAAAAGCGGGGGTCTAACAACCTCACCCAATATTTCGTTTAGCAATCTATATGGACAAACTCCAATATGATTCCAAGAGAATCAACTAGACAGTCAGACTCAATCAATGGAAATATATCCAAGAGTGTACTCTGTTTCACAATGTAATCAACAAATCAAACATATAGACATCCGCGAGCCTGATTATTATGTGAAACAACTTGAACGGTACCAAAGACCAATGTTCAAGTGTCAATCAATTTATATCAACAACCAAAGGTTGGATTATTTAATTGATTGAACTATTCAATTATATAGGAAATATAATGCGGAAAAAAGAATGAGATCATTCCGAGTTCAGACGAAGAAGTTATGGGCAAAGCAGTTTTACACTCCTTCATATTGCACCTCTCACTAGGATCGGTTACCATATGTTGCACCTCTCACTAGGATCGGTTACCATATGTTACTAGTGAATGATCACAATACTAAACTGTTTTTGACATAACTTTTGCATACGATGTCCGAATTCAGTGATTTTTGGCTCATTTTAACCGTAAAAACAAGAGATACACATATATGATCAGTAAATATCAACATCATAAACTAAAAATTACCGTTTCTATCAAAATCTCAAATATAGATAGACAAAGTATGAGTATAGAAGAAAATAAATCTCCCTAAAGATGTTAATTAGTCATATAATAACCGAGAGATCATGTGCTCAGTTTGACATGCTTCCTCACCCTTCATAAGATTGAGCACAAAGGTGAGCATGCACAATTCAACACAACTAGGTTGTGTTGAGTTGATCCTTGTCTTGTTCGTGACGAGTGACTAAGACAGAATCATCATTCTTGACTTCTTGCTTGGTTTGTTTTCTCTTGTTCCATATCTTTTTTTTCTTCTTTGACTTGTGATGAAGAGTGTCATTATCACAACGGCCACTAGTACAAGAGAATTCAGACATGATGTCTCTCTTTAGTCTTTCAAGAAAACTCTTGTAATTATTGTCACCAACAATTAACAGCTGAGAGTCATTCTTGTGACTAACTTTTGGTCCCTTTTTGGCTATGGAGGATTTTGGGACCCATTTAGAGGAGGGTTCCGCAGGAGCAGCTTTCTCCTTCATACCATTAGGACGATTGTCCTTTTGAATACTTTGCGAAACAACTTTTCTCCAATTTGGAACATCAGATCTTGTCTTAGCATTTACAAAGTCATATCTCTTTCTATATTCGGGTCTTTTATAAGATGACCTTGTCGAGTGATATGAACTATCATTATAATAATTCTTTTGCCTAAACTTTGGACAATATCGATCCGAGTTCCTTTGGGGAACAATCTTACCCAATTCGTTTGATACAAAAGAAAGTGTATCTTCTATCTTACGAATCTTGCATCCCCATTCCACATGCCCTTTATTACCACAATAACAACAAAGCTTAGTAACATACGAAGTATGAGTTTTAATGTTAACTTTTTGTGGATCCTCTTGCATTGGAGCTCGACGAGTTTTCTTCTTATTCTTCTTCTTCTTCTTATCTTTGTTCAACGTTGTTGCTTTCTTGTCATAAGCAGAAGTGCTCTCTTTGATGGTTGCTCTTGACGTTTCTGGTTGAACACAATTCTTAGGCATGACAGACTTTTCTTCTTTACAAGAAACAGGAGCATTAGTGGAAGCCTCTGGTTGAGAAGAATTTATTGCTTTAACAAATTTTACCTCTTTGCTAATATTTGAAGCATCTATTCCCTTATAGCCCAATCCTCGTGTATCACGATGATTTCTACTTGCTTCTAACATTGAGTTATATTGTTTGAGCTATCAATGCGCTTTTTCAAGTGCAAATTTTCTTCTTCTAGTGTCTTGATTTTATCAAGAGCACCAGTTAGATCAGCCTCAATGCGTTTTTCTCGTGAGAGATATTCACCTTCCTTATCTTTAAAACTCTTTTGTTGAGAGTTAATCCTTGCATCAGATTTAACAAGTTTCTCTTCCAACAAGTAAATTTTTTCAAGAGCAGCATCAGGCTCCCTTTTTAACAATTCTGTTTGAGAGAGACTAGCACTTACTTTATCCTCAAGATTCTATAAATATTGAGAATTATTTTCATCCTTTGAGGAGGCAAGATCAATAACAAGTTGATCATTCTTGGCTTCCAGACATCTTATATTGTCTAGAAGCTTTCCTTCTCTTTCTAATGCCTGAATTAGTTCGGTTGAACATGAAAGAAATCTTTTATATAATTTTTTTGACTGAGAAGTTTCTACATTCGAAGAATCAATGTTTTTCTTGTCATCAAGAGTTAGTTCAGAACTCTTGATATCTTGCTTTACGTTAACTGAATCATTATCAGGTTCTATAAAAACCATTTTTAGATTCCAGTCTTATAGATTGGATCGCACCAAACACAGATTGTTAGATCTTTTCGTGTTTCCCTGCTTTGATACCAATTGAAAAGACGAGGGTAACCAAATATACCTCAATCTAAAACTTTTTCACATATAAGTCCTTTCTCCGAAAATGATTATCTGTGGACTGAGTCGAGACAATACAACTAATCGGTTCACAGTTTGTGTGATCGTCTATAGATACGAGATCGAGACAATACAACAACGAAGTATGTTTACTTGATAATGGTTCGGACTTAACCAAACACAATAGGATTACTATAAAGTAAATAGGAATTAACGTTTGTGTATTTTACTTCTAATTATAATAAAAACAATTATAATTGCGGAAATAGAAAAGTAAAAGACACAACAATATTTTGTTAACGAGAAAACCGCAAATGCAAAAAAACCCCGGTACCTTGTCCAGAATTGAATACTCTCAGGATTAAGCCGTTATACAAAATCAAACCAACTTCGTATAGTTGAGACCAAGCAACTAAACCTATAGTTCACCTAGTTCCGTATGTATTCCCACGCCTCTAACTTGTAATAAGTCACGTACTTGGAACAATTCCTTTGGTTCGTATTCCAAACAGTAAAGGAACAACAAATCTGTTTGGTAACAACTCTTTTCAACCAAGTGATGTGAGTTCGACAAAAGGATGTTCCATTTATCCCAATAAACTCCTTTGTCGTCGTCCTTAGATTTATCTAATAACAACTACCAAAGTAATTGTATAGATTTTTGCAATCAATACTTTGAATCACAAAGAATTGTATGGATGTCGATGTACTAAACTAATCAATCCAATCTACCACAAGGATAAACCGATTATAGTTGGATCCTATTTAACCGAAACAAGTATTGTGCACACCAAAGATTATGAACCCAAATCAGAAATCTTCAAAGTCTTCTTTATCTTAAAATCTTCTTAGATCTTCAATAAACACCTGCACACAATCAACTTGAATCTCTTGTGATCAATCAATCACGCACAAAACGGAGTCTGTTAACAATGGATTATCACAAGACATCTTTAGATTTACAAACAGTCTAAAGATCCCCGTCGAAACTTCGATCTAGTTTGAGTGAATCTTATATCAGAAGAGAAGATTCTCAAGCATAAACAAACTAGGTGCAATCAAAGTTTAACAACCGTTAGTCAATCAAATCAATCGAAAACTAATAATAAACCGCAATCATCTAGTTTCCCACCAACGGTACTAATAGAGCTTCTCAATCCCAAAGAAGTCTTTAAACTGAGCGATCGTAAGAGATTTCGCCTAATTAGGTTACTTTCCTCTCTGAATAGGCGGCTCCACCAGTAAAAACACAACTTGGTAGTTTTGCTGGCTCTGAGGATTAGTTTGCTCGAAATGCAAACTTTGATATTTATAGACTATGGAAGTTTGAACACCAAGGAATTTCTAAAACCGAAAATATTCTCAAGATATGCAATATATTCCAAATTCGGTTTCCATAATTCCTGGAAATGCTTTGTCCAAACTTTGACCGAAAATCTCTTAGAAAAACTCCAACTAGTAAATGCACATTACTAATTTTCATTTTCCAAAAATAAAATTAAAAACCTTAATTAAAAGATTCTCAACTTATTTTTAGATCCGGGATTTTTTTTCCTTTAGCTATTAAAGAATATCTTTGAACAATAAAAGATAAGCGTTACTGCACATGCTCAAAGTATGTCGACATCTTTACTTTGTAAGTCCTCTTTCATACTTACAATCTTGAAACCGATTTGCCACACTTCCAAACAAGTTTAGAATTGGTTCATCTAACTTTCAAGAACTATGTGATTGATTAAGAACACTCAATCACCAATCATGGGTTTCACGGTTCTACCAAAACAAGTTTCGGTTCTACCTCCATATGAGTACTGGATTTAGTCACACTAGCTTTCCAAAAATTCGGTTGACTAGGTACTTGGATCGGTTCCCACATATATATGGTATCTAACTTGTATTTGTTGCACATGTCCAAAAGATCGGTTCCCAATGTCTAAAAACGTGTTGCACATGTTCATAGGATCGGTTCCCAATATCTAGAAATGTGTTGCACCTCTTACAAGGATCGATTACCCTCTTGTGATCGGTTGCACCTCTTACTAGGATCGGTTCCCCTTTGCCTAGAGTTGGTCATACCAATAACACTCAATCGATCATACCATCTCAGGTGATTACTTAAGATTGGTTTCACTATACGAAGTTGACTCTAGTACATAATCAAGCGACTCTTTAAATGAGTTTTGGTTCACTCAAATATGACAACCAAACTTGACATACCAACGCTTGGTGGGTTCAACCGAGCTATGCTCTAACATTATGTGAGCATAAAACTAGTTCTAATACTTCACATCTAGTAAACTGGAATTTAGTTATGGCTTCCAAAGAAAGAGGTGGGTTGGGTATTCTTGATTTGAAGAAAATGAATCAAGCTTTACTTGTCTAAATGGTGTTGGAGATTTGGTCCAAAAAAACAGACCTTTGGTTTAAAATTATTGATGAGAAGTATGGCTCGGATTTCTCTCAGTAGATTCCAAAGAATATAGATACACTTGTGGGGATATCTTGTTGGAAAGCAATTGCTGAAAATAATCTGTTGATAAATCGACATTCAGTTTTAACAATTCATACTGGAGTTAATAGTTATTTTTGGCATGACAAATGGATTGGAGATGTCTCTTTGGCAGTGTCTTTCCCTGATCTATATAAGTTAGATAAAGATAAATTATCTTTTGTTGCAAGTCATATTGCTGATATCAACCACTGGAAGTTTGATTCAAAAGAGGATTGACTGATGTTGAAGCAAATCATTTTGCTAGTTTCATTCAGCTCATTGGTTCTTGCCCTCCTCCTCTTGACGACACAACAAATACTAGAAGATGGTCTTTGGGTTCTAATGGTGTTTTTTCGGTTAATTCTCTCTATCTGAAACTTAATGAGTTTGCAGGTGTGGATAATTTTCCTTATTCTTTTATTTGGAAGTCTATCATCCCTCCTAAGGTGAATTTCTTTATGTGGTGTGCTATTCTTGGTGAGCTAAATATTATTGATATGCTTGCTAGAAAAAGGATTATCAAAGACGATTGCTGCATTCTTTGTGGCAACTCCAATGAAACTTTTGATCACTTATTGTTACACTGCAAGATTGCATATAAAGTTTGGGTGTTGTTGTTACCTTCTCCAGGGTGGTTTTGGGCTTTTCCGAGAACTGTTTATGACTTGGCTCATTGTTGGAGTGGCGAACATTTATCAAATTCAAGAAAGGTGTTCCGGGATTTGATTCCAGCAGCAATCTACTGGGTCCTCTGGAAAGAACGCAATGCAAGGGTTTTTGAAGAAAAGCAAACGTTTATGACTAATCCGGATCTTGTTATTGAACCTAAGACACAAGTGATCTCCTGGGCTGCTGCTTTTGGTCATAGATTGAGCTCTAATACATCTTACTTAGTCTCTAATTGGGATGTAATTTTACTTATTTTTTGTCTTTTGGTTCTTACTTGTTTTTTTGTTATCTACCACTGGTAGTTTCTGTAAATTCTTCCTTCTAATAAATTCTCTCTTTCAATCAAAAAAAATGAGGGGAGAAAGCCATTTTATTAGAAGGAAAAGTCACTTCAGCGTCAATAATTATTTTTGGAATTGATTTCCTAACTATTTACCCAAACCATACAAACCGTAAAACCCTAATAAATAACAATATCAAATACGTTTAACCGTTCAGAGACATGCTTCAGAAAAAAAAAATGTTCAGACACTATTATCTTAATCCCAAGATATTGAAGCGGAATGGAAGAAAATGATGGTACTTCTGTTAAGCAACTGTTTCATTCATTTTTACGGCTTAGTACTTTTTCCAACTGGAGCATTCCTCCATTATATCAAAAAGAAGAACCAAAAAAGAGGGTGATTAAGTAACCCAAACTTGGTTCACATCGGGAGAATTAGCCATCTCAGGCTAGGTGATCTACTACCAAATTACCTTCACGGTAGTGATGGGTGCTAAAAAAACACATTCTGAAAGGAAGAAGCTAAAGTTCTTATGTCCTTATCAATTAAAAAAGAAAAAGAAAAAAAAACTCGTGTCCTTCAAAATGTTAACACAAAACCAAAAAGTATCATACACGCCATTTACAAGTTGTATTACATATATGATGAGTCACTAACCACTCGTAACTTCAGAATTCCTAAGGCAATAGCTAACAACAAACCTTAGGAATCCCGTTACCACTTGTACTTTTTACGTTAATATGGTGATATTTTTATGGGATTCCTTATACTGATTTCAGTTATTGCTTCCTTTTTTTTGTAGCCGAATCCTTTTTAGCTCTTTTTTTTTTCTTCAGTTGTAATTATTGGGTTGAGTTACCCCATGCCTCTTTCTCAATGAATTTTCTACTTGACGGATCAAAAAAATAAAGTAGGAAATACCATTTAGTCATAAGAATAATATATTAGAGTTCATTTGATCCTTTTGACTTAGTCAACTATCTATTTAGTCATTTTCTTAAATATATATTATTTTTTTATTTTTATTTTGTATCAAAAAAGTAAGAACAAGACTAGCTATTGTCTACAATCAGAAAGAAAGCAATGCTAGTAGGGAGTTCAGAGCTGAGCCAAGTAGCCTGAACTTTGTGAGCTAAAGCATAAGTAGCCAAAGAATAAGCAAAGAATATTCGCTGGTTTTGGAACGAATTTATATGCATTGTTACTATTCAGAGCAGCCATTCTGTCGATGATCTCGTCCTTTATTCTCCAGAGCCTCCATGGGGTGGTTCTCGACTCTCCTGAAAGGTGTTTCACAACTGATTGACTATCCCCTTCTATAACAATTGAGTTTAAGTTCTATAAGGTACCCAATTCTGCAGCTAAGAGGAAGTCGTCAGCTTCTGCAAATAGGACTGTGTCAAATCTTCCCATTCTTGAACCTGCGCCTAAATAAGTTCCGTTGCTATCTCTCACCACTACTGCACAAGCATCTTCTCCATCCTTCCAAGCTGCGTCAACATTGATTTTGATATGTGGATAAACTGGTGGTTCCCACTGGATTGGATTTGCAGTTCCAATAGTTCTAGTTATTTCTTCCACCGCCTCTGTTTCTTCTTCATCAGTGTAGTTGTAATGTAAATTGTGCCAGTAATGGGGAATAGCCAAGGTGCCATGCACAGTAGGAGTTACATTCCCAAACACTTTAGCATTTCGCACTTTCCATAGGGCCCAACAAATTGCCATGCCCATGGTGGTGGACCATTCATTGTCCTTTTTTTTGATTCACATCTCCACCAATTGTGAGATAGTCAGTTGCTGGTTGCCTTGAAGCCTGAGCAGACGCAAACCATACTGCTTGTGCTAGGTTACAGTGTAATAGAAAGTGGTGAACAGATTCTTCTTATGTGTTGCAGTGCACGCAGTTGTGGATACACCATCTACATGTCTTCCAATTCGTTGTGATACTGCTAGGCCATTATGGAGAGAACGCCACCGGAAAGTTTTTAATTTTGGTGCCACTCTTTTCACTGCCCAGAATTGCTTCCATGGAAACTGTTGCTCCCTTGAAGTTGAAGATTCTCCATGTTGCTCTTCCAGTATTTTTTGAAACGATTGAGGGGTGAAGTCACCATGATCTGTCAACCTTCATATTAGTTTGTCCTCCTTAGTTGTGTTGGGGGAGACTTTTTGTATTTCACTGCATGAGAGAGGGTCTATATTTGTGATAATAAACCCATATGTCATTGGCCTGTTGTGTTTTCCAGAAGCTGGTGCACTTTTGAGATATCCAGAGAACTGTCCTCTTTTCTGATGGGGGTAAATCCATTAATAGTTGGTATCCAAGGGTCAGTAAAAATGTTGATTGACTAGCTATTCCCAACCAGCCAGAGGCAACCTTTTCTGAGCTCACATATGATGTCTAACATTGCATTCCAGGTGGTAGAACATCAACTTGGTTTCTTTGCTTCCCAAAATGAGCTTCCTCTCAGATATTTAGCCGTGAGTATTCTGACCCATAACGACTCTTGGTCGTGAAGAAATCTCCAAGTAAGCTTGGCGGTTAGAGCAAGGTTAAGGTATGATAATGATCTTAGGCCTAAACCCCCTTTTTCTTTAGAAATATTGAACCACTCCCATTTCGGGAAGTGCATCTTTCTTTTGTCGTCGTCGTGGCCCCACCAAGTCTCTTATAATCTGAGTTAACTTGTTGATAACAGTTTTAGGGATGACTCTAGTTGCCATATAGAATATGGGAATAAGAGCAAGAACTGATTGTATCAATACAGTCCTCCCAGCATGCGAAAGGGTATTTCTTCTTCACCCTGCTAAGGCTTCCTCAAACTTTTCTATAAGAAACTTGTAATTTGACACTATGTTGCCTTGTTGAAGGATCTTCACTCCTAGATACTTTTCATCTTTCCCCATTATTTTAACGCCCAAATCCTTGATGATTTCTTCTGCATAACTGTCTGGCACATTTTTGCTGAAGTGGATAGAGGATTTTGAGTAGTTAACTAGTTGCCCTGAGAGACTGTAGTACTGCTGCAATATTGAGGTTATAGAGTTGATTGTTTGGTGCTAAATATCATTGTTTGGTCATGGGGTGGACAATATCCACGCGGATGATGTCATTAATGATGTCACAGTCCTTTAATAGTGGCATAAATACTTTTTTTTTCTCTTTTTTCTCTCTTTTAATAATAATAAAAATAAATAAATCAAAACTTAAAATGGAAATATCTTTTGAACCATATGTCTAAAAATGAAAAAAATTTATATCTTCGGAAAGCCCTCAACGAGAGCTTTCCAACGAGTACCATTGTTGCTAGATTTCGGGGCTTATAATTTTTTACCTTATTCTTTAGCTATAAAATGAACTATTATACGAGTTCATTCTACAAAATGAACTACTTTAATGAACTATCATACTAACTAGTTCATTCTAAAAAGTGAACTCTTAGGATTAAATAACATATACGAGTTCATTCTACAAAATGAACTGGTATAATGAACTATTATTACGAGTTCATTCTACAATATGAACACCTATCACGGGTTCATTCTACAATATGAACTACCATTACAATATGAATACCTATCACGGGTTCATTCTACAATATGAACTACCATTTACGACTTTATTTTATAATATGAACTACAATAATGAACAACTATTACGGGTTCATTCTACGATATGAACTACCATTCTTAATTATCATTACGAGTTCATTTTACAACATGAATTATCAATCCTACAATATGAACAACCATTATGAGTTCATTCGAAAGTAAAAACATCTATCACGAGTTCATTCTACAATATGAACTATAATAATGAACTACCATTGCGACTTCATTCTTCAAAATGAACTACCATTATGAGTTTATTCTACAAAATAAAATGCTAGTATATACGAGTTCATTCTACGAAATGAACTGCTAGAACTAGAATGAACTACCATGTTCTAAAATAGTGTTCATTCTCGGATATGAACTACTATTATACCGAAAAAAAAATTAAAATTCCGAAACATAGTATAATGAGTACTCGTTGTGTAGATCTCGTCGAGACCTTTCCGAATATATAAAATTTATTAATTTTTGACTTATATTTTGAGTGATATTTAATTTTTAAGTTTCTTTTATCTATTAATGTTAAGAAGAGAGAAATTAGTAGATAAAAGGAAATTCTACAAAACGGTCCTACAATTAGTGGCCGATTTACCAAATGGTCACACTGCTACAAACCATTAACAAAACAATCACACTTCTGTTAAATGGGTCGTTAACTTGGTGGATCCCACCAAATCAGAGTTAAATGGAAGTGTCGGTTTACCTTTTTCTCCCGACCTAACCAAACCCGATCTGTGAACCGCTCAAACTTACATCTCGAGAATAGTCTCTATGGTTAGGATTAGTCATAACTAAGACCTGATTTATAACAGATTAGGGTTTTCATATCCTCCCTCAATGTTGCCGCCTCTATGTGTTTCTATTCTCTTATTGTCGCCTCTCTGTGTTTCTATTCTCTTATCTCTGCAAAAAAAAGGCGATCAAAATGGAGATTGAGTGTTGAATAGTTTTTTCGAGTGATTTTTATCAATAACAGTGAGGGTTAAGGTCAGTTAGTTCGTGTACAAAAAGGGTTAGTTTTCATGGAGGTGAATCAACAGAGAAATTGATGAGGGTTACATCTGCAAATCGTATTCGAAGAGAAACCAGGGAAGATGTTGTTAATGGTGAATCAAGGAGATGATGAAGAAGAGAAGACTGTGATACTAAGACACACAGATAGAAAAGGGGATCTGGTGAGTGATGTTGTTGAAGAATTAATGGAGAAGAAGATAAATACTGTGGATCAGGGAGTTAGATATCAGGAATCAATTACAGGAGATAGTGGTGTTGTTGTTCTTAATTGAGGTCAACACTGATTTAGAGTTTGATTCTTGAAATCAGATGAAGGAATTTTGTAAAATTAGGATTCTAATTTGATTCAAAAGATATAGGTGGTGCTGGATTCGAATTACCATCAAACTTCCATTAGGTCAAGATGGGTTTGTGTGGAAATTGAGGAATCGCTAACAGAGAGGATAGAATTGAGAAATTGAATATATAAGAATTGATAGAGATGGGTTCGTGTGATTCAGAGGAGTTGATGCCGTTCACTATGATAATTAACAGAGAGTTCCCGGTGATCTGTTATGAGAAGGGTATGATGCAGATTTGGGTTTTGAGCAGTATTGCAGATGGAGAGGATGGTGGCGTTGTTCAAAAGGATGTTTAAGTTCATTAAAATGGGTTAGATGAATGTTAGGTTTTACATGTTATGATTCAAAGAAGATGGAGCTGCTTGTGCTGATAGTGTTTGACTTAGGGTTTGAGCTTGGATTCAAGTTTGAAAGTCCGTGCAACCGAACTTAGTGTTCTTTGAGAATTAATGACGCTTTGGTGGTCTGTAGTGTGACTTATGGAATTGGTATGAGCTGGGTATAGTAGATTAATGGAGATGAACTTTATTGGTGGCACTGAGTGTGGAAGATGTTGGTGGTGATTACAGAGAAATAAGGAGGAATGAGTTACTGCAATGGGTTGTGATGTTGTGTTGGAAGTGGAAATGGTTTTGGTGCTGTATAGATGTGCTGCTATGATGGTTAGTTTGAGCTGAAGGTGCTATGATGAGAGTTGGTTTATGAGTTCACGAAGAGGTGAAGCTGCACTGTAGCTTCCATGAACTGAAATAAGTAGATGCAATGCAGGTGGTGGCCTGGTGAGGCGCCAACATGGCTGGAATGAAGCTATGATGGCAATCATTGCGCAACGGTGGTTCAGGCTGTGCAACTGCTCTGGCCTAGACTACTCAGCAGAACTAGGATGGGTTAACTGCAGTTAAAGAGCTTGAGTTAAAAAGGAGGGTATTTTGGAGACAAGTAACCCCGATTTTTTCACCAACCGTTATCTCGGCCAAAGTGTGACCATTTTGTAAACAAAAAACAAAAGTATGATCATTTTGTAAACGAATTAACAAAAGTAGGACCGTTTTGTAATTGGCCCTAGATAAAATAAAGAAGAGAGAAAACAAAAAAAAAAAATCACGTGAGGAAGAAATAAAATAAGGGAACGAAAGGGTACTTTATATAATGTAGTTGCAGGAAATCCTACACTACACCCCTCATAATAATTTGATAATAATTTCTAGATCTAAACTTATTTAATATGAAAATGAAGATAAAAGTGCTAAAATTATAAATGGAGACACATAAGATTTTTTACGTGGTTCGATCAATGTGATCTACATCCACGATTCTTCACTATGATTGTTGAGGTTACATTTGAATTACATTGAGAATCTCCATTAATGAATATTTTCTAGAGCTCTAGATCTAGTTTTAGGTGAAGAAGATGATAAAGAAAATAAATCTCTCCCTAAAAATATCTCTCTCCAAAATAACTTCTCTCTCCTCTAAAAAAAATGTTTTTTTTTCTCTCTCTCCTGCTCTCCTCTTTATATAGGTGTTTACATAATGGATGACAGCTCATACTCTCGAGAGCTCTTTGATAATTTCGCAGGCTCTTGCTACCGTCTCGCGAGACATTCTCGCGAGCCCTTTAATAATTTCGCAGGCTCTCGCTACCTTCTCTCGAGACATTCTCTCGAGCCCTTTAATAATTTCGCAGGCTCTCGCTACCTTCTCTCGAGACATTCTCTCGAGCCTTTTAATGATTTCGCAGGCTCTTGCTACCTTCTCTCGAGACATTCTCGCAAGTCTTGCTACATTCTCTCGAGACATTCTCGCAAGTCTTGCTACATTCTCATGAGTTATGGAAAATAATGAATCTCGCAAACTCTTCTCAAGAGTTAAGGAAATAATTGAATCTCGCACGCTAAGAAAATATGTTGTGCGATATTTGAATCCTACATCTTGCCTCTTTTTCCTTGAATATTGCTTGAAGAGCGATCTTTAAGGAAAAATATGTTGTTGTAGTAATCTTTGGTCTTTGTTGATGAAGGAACGAGCGGAAGAATACTGGACTTGAAAAGTACGTACTTGCCTCTATTCTTTTGCGAAGTTCCGAAGCTTTGAGAAGTATATATGAAGTATCGTTTCTTGAATTATGCGAAGTATGAAGTATCCTTGAAGAAGTATATGAAGTACTTAATCCTCGAAATATATAAGAAGTATGAAGTATCCTTTGAGAAGTATAAGAAGTACTTAATCCTCTAAATATAAGAAGTATTGCGAATCCATCATGCGAAACTCTCGCTCCATGTTCTTTGTCTCATGCTATGCTCTATTCTTTCGCGAAGTTCTGAAACTTTGCGAAGTGGATAAGAAATATTAATCCTTGAAGTATAAGAAGTATTTCCTCTGTTCATGCGAAGTCATTATTCCATTTTGGTGAGGATTCTTGTTGTTCATTGGTAAACATCTTCTTTGGAAATGATTCTTGCCGAGAAAATAAAGAACATAAAATGTTTTTTCGGTATTCCATTGTTGCCTCTGTTCTTTATCTACGAAGGTAGAATCGTTGAAAAAGTGTTGAATGAGTGAGTTATTTCTTCTGCGCTGTGCTCGTGCGATAGTATAATCTCTTCATTGCTTTACGTTGAATTTTATCATTGCGACAAGATCGCAGGACGTCTTTACATTTTCACGTAATGACCCATTGGTCTTGCCTTATCATTTTTGTGTGGTCTTCTAAGTAAGGCCTTCCTAGTTAAAGGTCTTACTTTGCCATCTCTTATTGCGACAAGATCGCAGGACGTCTTTACACTTTCATGTACCGACCCATTGACCTTGTCTTATCTGAGTACTTTTGCCTCTGCAGGATATTTTGTTTGCGACAATATGACAGGCCTAAATATCCTTGCGAACATGGAGCCCCATGACATTGCCGTCTTGCGAAGAAATCGCAGGACGTCCGTACACTTTCGTGTAAAGACCCATTGATCTCGTCTTACCCTCGCGTTAGTATTATTGCCTCTGCAGGATCATTGCACAAATATGACAAGCCTAAGTCTCCTTGCGAAAACAAAGCCTCATGACATTTGCGTCTTTTTTGGCACCTCCTAATGGATAGTGCCGCCCTTATCTTCTCCCTGGTTGCCCCTTCAAGGAGGCGAAACATCGGCCATACAAGACTAGCTCCTCCCATCCTGGTCTTAACAACAACCGGTTGTTTTCGCAGCCTCTTATCCCTTATACCTATAGGGTTTATGGTTACGAGACTGCACCCTAAGTGGAGTTTTCTTCGGGCGAGTGCAACATATGCCAAGACTTGCCAAGAATGGCCGGGGTAGGTTCATCCATCCCGGGCACTCACGCTCAACCGTGTACCTCGGCGCCTTGAGCATACATCGACTCCTTGAAGAGACCCTCGGTCGCCCAACCAGGTATAACCTTATATATATAGTTGGGAATCCAAGGTACCTCTTCCTGGATAGGCTTTCATGGGCCCCAAATTCTCATGACTCGGGGCTTCGGGAGCGGTGTAACCTTCCCCGAGCCATGTCGAGAGATACCCCTTATATGACGCACTTTAGGTCTTACTTTTGCCTCTTGCGAAATGTTATTCGCGAACTAGGGTGTACGCCATAAAGGTTCGTCCCATTCTGGTTATTTTATTGATTCTTCTTCATATGCAATAGGTACCCCCTACTATGACGCACTTTAGGTACTTTTGCCTCTTGCGAAATTTTGATTTCGTCATAGTAGGTTTGCCTCTATCTGATTATTTTGTTGATTCTTCTGCATATAAGCTCTTTTGTAATTTCGCTGATCTTTGATAATCTCTTCTGATTTCTGTAAAAATAAAGTGTTCAAGGAAAGTGGTACTTAGCTTTTGTGGTTTGTTGTTGTTGTTATCTCTTGCGAAGTATATTATTTGCTTGCGAAGCTAGCATCCTTGAAATGTATGAACGTCGCATAAAATATAATTATCTCGTAGCAAAAAGAATTGTGAGAAATGAGATTTGAACCCTTGACCTGCCTCTTGCATATTCTCGCACCATACCAACTGTTCTAACCCTCTCTTGCGAAAGAAACACAATTGTTGAAATTTTGGCTTGATTGACCATCTATACATCTTTATTGTGCGAAGGAAACGCAAAATGCAAAAATAATATGCTTCCTTGGAGATTTGAACACTTGACGTCTACTCCGTTGTCTTCGCACATAACCAATTGTTACAGCTTCTTTGCTTGTTAGTTCGCAGTGTAGTTTTATCATTTCTTCCGTCTCAGTTCCAAAATATTCAAGAAAAAACTGTATGGGTGCGAAATCGAACTCGCGACCTCCAGCTTATACTTTATCGCCTTGACCAACTGTGCAGCTTCTGTTTTGTGAAGGATTGGTATTATTCGCGATCCTCATTCTGATTTTTCTCGTCTTTTTGTATAATATTTATCTTTGTCTTTTCTTCTTCTTTGCCTGTGGAGTCTTACACAAGCTAAACTCGCGAGCATTCCATTTTTGTTAGCTTCGCATAGTGGTTAGATAAAGATGTCCAACAAAAATAGTTTGGCATCTTTCTCTTCGCTCATACCATTTCTCTTCGTTCTTCAAGTGGAGATTATCCTCGTAACTTAAATGATTGCTCCCCCTCGAAGTTGATGACAAAGTAAAATTTCAGTATTGCTTCCTTTCTCTTCCTGGTTGCTTCTCTTTCCAATACATATCACAAGTTGTCTAATTTCTGCCAAATTACTTTGCTGCAGACAATTTGTGCGTGTCTTGTTCTTCACCGGTGCTCCACTAGTTTTGTTGTTTGTAATTTTCCGTCAAATATCGCAGAGAAAATGCTTGAATTTTCACTGTTCGTAGCTCTTCCAGTCATGGTAGGTTGCTTTACAATGAAACTTGGGGTTGTCTTAAGGATCAATAATATCTGCTTGCCCTCGCCGGAATAGCTGTAACTTCTCTGAAACTGCGAAAACTTCGCTGGAACAACTGAAGGAGTAATCCTTTTCACTTACCTGCTGCGGCAACCTCGCTGGAATTTTATTGTTGAAGTGAACTTTGCCTGGGAGCTTTATGTCTTCGCAAGGCTTACTATTTGTTGAATCGAAGCTCCATAATTCTCTGCTTTTATCCTATGATGGAGTCCTTTTATATTCGCAAGTATTTTGAGTGCTCGCTGATGGTGATACTTCGTGTATCATAGATTCGTCTCATTGATGCCCTGGTGAGATAAACTTTGAATTTTCTTCTTCGCGTTGGTATTTGGGGAAGTAGTAAACATCTTTGCGAAGTGAAGGAACATCTGGGAAGTGTTTATTCTCGCCGTAAAGGTTCATAAGGTGAACATCTGCCCAAGAATGAGTTAATTTTGAGAAGTTTGGAGTGAAATCTCTGCTTCTGCTTCTATGAATGAATGTATGTTAAACTTCTTTATCGGGTTGCTTGACTTCGCAGAAATATTTCTTCCTTAGTTGCCTCATCCTCCCTTCGTTTTTCATATTTCATCCTCTTGAACTTGAACTGATCTAAAGAGATGGACTTCGCTAGGTTCTGCATCCTTTCGTTTGCGTGTAGCTTCATCTTTTCACCTGTAACTATACTTTGCTGCAAGCAAACTACCATCCAATGAAGAACTAAGAAAGTTGTTACCCAGCGAAAATTTAAATATATTCTATACTTTGGTACAAGTAAACTACTATCCAATTAGGTTCTGGTGGTTTTAAATTTCAAAACGAAATTCGTTTTATATCATGGTTTTTAAAGAATAGTCAATTATTTGATTAAGAACAGGCTGTGTTTTAGATTTCAAGCATTTTGAAGGAGAGGTATTTTTAGTGAACATAGGATCTGGTGATATCAAAACACTTGCAAAAGTAGACCAAATCATCATAGAAAAAACAAGAAAAGGAGTACTTAGCTTTTTAATTTCTGATATTTGAGTAGCCACGAAGAGATGATGCCATCTGAACTTATGCAGTGAAGGTTTGTTTATTGTTTGGTAAGCTTTAAACGATGAGACTGGGATTGGCTTCCTTCTTCGTTGGTATAATAATCTCGCAAGCACTATTCGCAGAGTCATGGAATAGCTTTACTGAACCCTAAACATGAGACAACTTCGCAGGAGTATAGGTCAGATAATTCACTAGCTTTTCTTCCTCTTCGCAAGGTCTATTTGCTCCTCTCTCCTCCTGAACTATTAAGATGTGTTTGTTGTTTGAAGATGCATAAAACTCCAAAAATTTCCATTTGTGCCTTTAAATCTCATAGATTCCGTAAAATATCTCATAATCAGTAACCAATTTCTCTGAAATTTCTTGAACCAACAAGATTAGGTCCCTGTTTCTAGCGCATATGTAGTTGCAGGAAATCCCACACTACACCCCTCATAATAATTTGATAATAATTTCTAGATCTAAACTTATTTAATATGAAAATGAAGATAAAAGTGCTAAAATTATAAATGGAGACACATAAGATTTTTTACGTGGTTCGATCAATGTGATCTACATCCACGATTCTTCACTATGATTGTTGAGGTTACATTTGAATTACATTGAGAATCTCCATTAATGAATATTTTCTAGAGCTCTAGATCTAGTTTTAGGTGAAGAAGATGATAAAGAAAATAAATCTCTCCCTAAAAATATCTCTCTCCAAAATAACTTCTCTCTCCTCTAAAAAAAATGTTTTTTTTTCTCTCTCTCCTGCTCTCCTCTTTATATAGGTGTTTACATAATGGATGACGAGAGAGCTCTTTGATAATTTCGCGAGGCTCTTGCTACCGTCTCGCGAGACATTCTCGCGAGCCCTTTAATAATTTCGCAGGCTCTCGCTACCTTCTCTCGAGACATTCTCTCGAGCCCTTTAATAATTTCGCAGGCTCTCGCTACCTTCTCTCGAGACATTCTCTCGAGCCCTTTAATGATTTCGCAGGCTCTTGCTACCTTCTCTCGAGACATTCTCGCAAGTCTTGCTACATTCTCTCGAGACATTCTCGCAAGTCTTGCTACATTCTCGCGAGTTATGGAAAATAATGAATCTCGCAAACTCTTCTCGCGAGTTAAGGAAATAATTGAATCTCGCACGCTAAGAAAATATGTTGTGCGATATTTGAATCCTACATATACTTTAATATATTTTTGAATAAATAAGGATTAAACAGAATTCTCTTTTTTGTTGGTGGACCAAACTAACTTGGGGCCATATAAAATAGGACCAAACGATAATTTAAAATAAAATAGCTCACAACAAACCCTCTTTGCCCAGAACTCTGCCATATTACTGCCTTTGGTGAAGACACGTTTAGCAAAGGCTGCGAAGGAACATCCATATCTTAATGACCCCTCCTGTACCTGCAAGACGATTAGGTAGGATTGGGAGCAGTTTAAGCGCTGATAAAACCCTCTCAAAATCTTAATGAATATCCGATGGCCCATCCCATCCCCACATCAATTAAGCAACTTGCTTTTCTTCTCAATTTGGAATTTGAATTACGATCAAAGCAAAAAGTCACAAGTCTACTTACCACACCATTAATCCGTTGTGGGCGATACCATATATACTTGTGACTTTTTGCTTTGAGTGGTTTTTTAGGGTCTCTTAGAGTGGGCAAATCACCCGTTTTCTCTTTCTTTGAGTGGTTTTTTTTAGGGTCTGTATGTTCTTATGAGTTTCTCTTGCTTAGAGCAAGTCTTACGGTGGAATCCAACATATTCCAAGTGTGGAAAATCCATGGAATGTCAAGTCTAATGGCTTCCAAGTTGGGGTCTTCCATAGAAAATCCAAGCAGGGTTCCATGATTTGGTGGAATGGTCCGTGGAATCCATAAAACGCTAATAAGAATAACGCGTTAAAAAAAACGCTATTAAGCATGGAGCTTAGCTCTATTAAAAATAACGTTTTTTTTTATCGGTAGATTTAAACTGAGTTGTTGAGAATCTAACGGCTGAGAAAAAAAACTCTATTAAGAATTGAGCTTAGCTCTGTTAAGAATAGCGTTTCTACTATTCCACCATTACATCTGGTAGGGCTTTTATAAAAAAATTAAGAAGAAGAAAAACGAAAAAGGAAAGAATAAGAAAATAGCAAAATGAAGGCTTCTTACTCGAGGATGATGCCTATGATACTGAAAATGGCCTCATCATTACCTCTATCTCTCTCCTCTCGTCAAATGGAGTCACTTTCTGCAATCTCTGATACTTTTCTACCTTCAATCGACCTCTGCAACAGAACTAACAACAACATTTCGATCCATGACGACAATGATTCTATTCACAACTTTTACAAAACCTCAGCTTCCATGGCTAAAACGCCTCAAAATGTAAGTGTGTATTATGCGGACTTTTTTTTTTTTTGTTTTTTTGAAGCATAAGATCGGCGACGGAACCAGGAATTTATGTTTGGGTGGGCTAATTTTTTTTTCTCGAACTCTCAACTTAATTTATCTCAACTGCAAGAATGACAACTGCGGTAATATACTTAAAGCTGAGTATGGGTATGCCACGCGATCTCTTTTCCTTGGAACATAAAGTTTTGAATCAATTTTTTTCACCTTGTAACTAATATTAGGGAGGAATAATTTGCGTATCGAAAATAATAATCCTGATTTATTTAGCGGCCGAAGGCGCCCAATTTTTTTTTCTAGTTTTAAAGGTTATTATAGGGATGCAAAAATATTTGGAGTTTGTACATATACGCATAATAAGTCATGACATATTATAGTTTTGTCTCATGAATACACTGCATTTTTAGATTATACATAGATATACATAAAATTGTAGTCGCTTCATAGAAGAAAAATGAATTTTTGGACAAACACTTGCTTTTTTTCTTTTTTAAAGGTGGACAAACGCTTGCTTATTTAAGGACAAGACACCCCATTTGACACACAATTTTATTTTATCAAACTGACACGTAAATTGTGAGCGGCCCATTCAATACTTTTGATTTTAAAGCATCATGAATACTTGTTTTTCCCTATAGCCTTTGAACGGTTGAGATGCTATTCAAAAATTAATCCATGCGGGACAGGGTTCCAAAATCTTCTGATTTCTTCCACGCATAATCATATCTTAACAATTAATGGGCTAATTAAAATTTACATCTGGGCTAAATTTTACAAATGTTAAAAATTACACTAACAAAATATCTTTTTAGAAATTTTGGGTGGGCTTCAGCCTGGGTAAGCCACCCTAATACCGTCCCTGCATAAGATGCGGACTTATTGTGTGTTAATTTCTCTAAATTACAAATTTTAGTTGCATACCGTAGTCGTACCTGTTCAGATTCTTCAGAATCGTATGTTTACAATATCTACGTTACTATAGTCTAAAATAGTCATTATTATACTGCTGGTCTTTTCTAATTTTTACTCTTTAACACTTGGTTTTTGCAGGTTGGATTGGCAATCACAGAGAAATTTGCGCATCCAGCGTTGGGTATGTTGAGATTCGCACTTTGGATGCTGTCAACCAATTTAGGAACGCTGATATTTTGTGGGAGGTTGAGTTTGAAGAAGGAATTCCCATACTTGCAGAAGTTTTCAGAGGTGAGTCCGGAGATCCGAGAGGAGATATTAAGAGAATGGTCAATGAGTTATTTCTATTTACTCAGGATGCTCTACAATTCCACCAAGTATCTCACTCTATTGTTCTTCTTCACTCAGGTAATATTTTTTCTTTCCCAGTATCAGTATCAGTTAATCCATTTTGGCAGTCTAAATTAGTTATCCACGCTTCTCATTATTAGGATGATCAGATCAGTTAGTTGGTTAC
>JAJJWW010017084.1:0-14559 GCA_023531295.1 Papaver armeniacum | reverse complement strand
TTATCAAAAACATTTAATATTGATAAACGGAAAAGAACCAATCTTTAGTTTTGGTGGGTTTACAAGATTTGTGTCATTTTAATCCACGGACACTCTTAGATTGACGGGTTCAGATAAGATTTGTGTCATTTTCTTTGCAAAACCCAGAAGACAATGAATTTACGTGTAATATTTTAATGATATGTTCCTCTTATAATACAATACATTCCTATAAAACATAAACACAATTTGAGATGTGTAAAACACCCATCTACCCTTTGAATATCAGTCGTTCAAAATTAACAGTTGAAGTTGAAATTAAGATCTGTAGATTGTGAGGTTTGCTATCTCGAATTGTGTTCATTTTTTTTTTTGTAGGAATGTGGAGTCTTATAAGAGGAACATATCATCAAAATATTATACTTAAATTCATTGTCGTTTGGGTTTTGCGGAGAAAATGGCACAAATCTTGTCCGACCTTGTCCATTTATGAGTGTCCGTGGATCCTCCCTCTTAGATAATTACACGTGCTCTCAAAACCTATTTTCTTCTTTACAAAAAGAAACAGATTCGCATCCGCCATTAATAACAAACCAGGAAAAATCACAAGTTAATTCAGCTGATGAGGACTTTCTATGAGGAACAACAAGATAAAAGAGAAAAAAAGTTGTTGGATTTCATGGACTAATATATGCAGACCTAAGGAAAGTGGTGGCTCACCAACAAGAAATCTCAGGCTAACCAGTCAAGTTTTATTAGTAAAATGGTCTTCGAGATACAAAGAGGAGAAGTTTGCTTGGAAAAGGGTAGTGTGGGCTAATATGAAAGGTAAAAATCAATATTTTTGGGTTATGGAATCTTCTTAAAACTCATGGAAAAGATTTTTGGAATACCATTCATCAAGCAAAGGATATAGATGAGTTCAACTCCTCAATATCTATTGGAAATGGTGAAACTGTTAGATTATGGGTGGTGCAGGCTAATATGAAAGGAAAGGCTCTGCCACTTTAAAATATGCTTTAATTTCTAAAAGCTTTTAAATTAGCAGATAATAAAGAGAGCAGAGCCAAAATAATATTCAAATTGGCATATGGAATATCAAACTCTAGAATTAGATTATTTTTTTTTGAAGCATAAAATTTATTATAATAAATTTAGTTTACAACTTGTCGTGGGTATTTAGTTTACAACTCTAGAAGTAGATGGGATGCAAGATATCATGAGTTCAAAAATAAAATAAAATATATATATCATGAGTTCAATTACATTCATTAATAATTCCATATATTTCATATTGCTAGCTCAACAAGATGATGAGTTATCTTACAAAATTTTCAAACGATGACCCAAATTTCTAAACAAAAGGTTGTTAAGCAAGGCTCGGTTGCTTTAACCAACCTCCGCAAACATAAAGGTTCCCTTACTCTTTAATTTTGGTGAAGCACAATCCACACAACGTGCAACCTTTCATGCGTCTGGTTGTTTAAAATGCCTTGCTAATATTATATAGCCTTAATAGAAGAGGTTGTACAATCACTTCTACCATAAGCTCTCTTTATGATAAAGCTGAAGAATGTCACTCATACATTTCTCCATTGTATTTATTATTTAAATATCTAGAACTATTTAGTGAATAACTATAAGCTGGATTGAATAAGAGATATTGATTTTCTGCAGGAATTACTGTCTTGGAAGCAGAAGAGATGGGAAAAATAAAGGTATGGAAATATGGACATTATTAATTTTTGCTATCTTTTGGGTGATTTGGGGAGAATGAAACCGTAGAAATGAGGATGACATTATCAATAAGGTGAAAAGCTATTTTATTTTTTTTTTGGATGATTTTAAAGTCTATTTAGTACAGTGTCATTTTTCTTGAACATTAATTAATTAATCAACTTGTATTAGAAAACCGGCTAGGTGCCACAAGCTAACTCATAAGAGGTTACACTAGAAAAGGATGTGCCTCTAACGTATGCCCAAATCACTTCTTTTTTTCTTATTTTTATAAAAAACAAAGCTTTATTGAAAAAACGAAAGAATATTACACAAGTTGCAGAAAAAAAGAAAGAAAACGGGCCCAGAAGCCCATAACTCAAAGAAAAGAAAACAAAAAGCCAAAAACTAAAGATACATCAGGTGAACCTGAAATAGGTACAGCCAGGATGTTCGATCCTATAAAAATTATTTGGTCGAGAGTTGAACTGCATCCTTTGACCTTTAGCAAGATGAACCCCTTTTTTCGCAAAGAAAGCAGAGAAATTCAATTCTCTATATGCATGTCTAAACTGAATAGCCGGAAGTTTGGAACAAGTCCTTCTCCACCCTGACCACACAATCCAAGGAAGTTTGTTATTTATGAATGCCAATATAGTTGCAGAGAAATCTAATTGCAGAATAATTCTTAGGAAATGATGATCCAAAGCCCACTTCGGAGCACAAATGATAGCCATGACTTCTGCAATGAAGTTAATTGTAACTCCCATACCACCTGACAACCCAATAATGAATTCTCCAAGATGATTCCTAACAACACAACCAAAACCAGAAAGACCTGGGTTTCCTCTTGATGCACCATCATAGCATATTAAATATCTGGAGCAATTGGCAGTCTAAAGAAACACTCAACAACAGAGACCATTTTAACATTTCTGAAAGCTATATCAAAGAATTCTAGGATCTGAAGATCATAGCTTGTATTCCACATATCAAATGAGCTGAGAAAAATCATAATACCATAGAAGGTGGTCCATAAAATCTTGATCTTTGTGACAGATGAAACATCAAGAAGCAAACTGAAACCTCTTTTTTTCAAGGTCTCATCATTTGTACAAGCGCTTCTTGTTAATTTTCCAAACATTACTAGCAGTGGAAGGAAGAACACAAGGATTCCAAATTTTCTTTTACCATTTCAGTTTAGGCATTTTCATCCTTATTTTGTCAATGGCGTTAGAAACAGAAAAATGGCCATCTTGACTACCACTCCAAATCAAAAGATCATCACCAGACTGACAAGTAAGATGGTGTGCCCAAATCACCATCCTTAGAGAAAATAAATGAGTCAGATTAAAGACATGGAAAAGATCATCAGACCTGCATATATTGCTTCGTTAGAATCTTGGCAAGAAAAAAAAAACCTATGGTGTAATACTTACCAAACTACGAAATTCCTTAAGTAATTGTTTAAAACACACAAACTTACGAAATTAAACCATACGAAATCCATAACTAAGATGTTTTTTGAAACTACAACCATACGAAATCACTGACGACCACTACGACGAACCCTTTTAGTTCCTCGTTTACCATGAGTGTTAGTTTGAACTCCTCATCCGTTGGGGTTTCATCTCCTCCACGGGTTTCTTCCACCGTGGTACAAACGACGCGACTTGAACCTTCTCCTTTTTGTCGACTCCTCTTCAATTGCTTAGACCGACTTGGCTCCACTATTCTTTGAGATATAAGACCCTCCCATTGGTCGTAGAGGTCGGTTTGTTCCTTAGTCGACATCGACTCTCCACTACGGATTTTAGTCAGCCATTTCTTCAACAATGTCTTAACTTTCTTCACCTGATTCCAATTTTAACCACAAGTAAATATATTTTCAATACTTTGTAACAACTCGAAGTATAAAGAGAAGACATTTTCTTACCACATTATCCCATAAATTAAGGGCTTCTTCTCCACAAATAGGCATCTCCTTCTGAGATATCTTAGCCTCCCTCTCATTTGCATTCGCCTTAGCCTTATCAGCTCGAGCTTGTTGTTGTCTATTTATTTCACTAGGATGACTAATACCTTCATACCACTCCATATAATCTTCGTCACATGCATTTAGATCTTCACCTAAAGGTACACAATCACCTAAAGGTAAGTAGTACTTATTAAGTTCATTCCAATCTCTTATCGAAGGAGTAGGATCGTGTTTTGGGAAAAAAATAGTCATCGGTGTTCTTTGTTCCTTGAACCATCAAATTGAAATTTTCATTCTCCACCTCGGGTACCATTTGGACATAAGAAAGTTGTCTTAGTACTCTCCGTGGATTAAACATTGAGTAGCCGTTAGGATACCAAATTGGTTCATAGTAACCCTAAGCCAAAGAGAAATCCTAAACGTCGACTTCATTTACATATACATCATCGGGTACGCCATATAGGTGAAATACCACATCGTTCACCGTCATATTATCCAATTTCTCCCTCAATGAAGTCAACTGCTCTTCTTTAGACTTCTTCCATGCGTCCAAGAACACCCACTTTCTTGTTGTAGGTTCGCCATATGGATATATAAGGTGTCTTCTCTGAATCTAATCCCAAAAAGGGAACTAGTCGTAGATCCAAACTTATGCGAAAAAACAAAAATATTAACCACATAGATGAAAATTGAATTGAAAGCACAAAATCTTATCGAATAATTTGCTAATTAATAATGTAGAAGGTCACCTGAATAAGAGTTAAGTAGCCTCCCATTTGAGTTGTCTTAATTCTCGACCCTTTGTTCATCTCTCCTTGAATGATTGCAAGCATCCCAGTGGCACAAGAGTAGTTGTTCATCTCATCGAGGTTCTCCAAAAGCTGTAGATAATGTGCATCCACCTTATTTTCAGAAGTGTTGGGAAAATATGCATCCCATCCTAGACACTTTAGAGCCAATGGTTCAAGAGCTTCATAATGCATCAAGGGGATGTATCCTTCTCGAAGACATTTACCTTCCAATGGTAGGCCGGTGATTCTCATGAAATCATTGGGAATAATTCCCATCTCGCCGAATGGAAGATGCATGGTAGCCGTCACCGGATAATGTCTCTCGAGAAATGCAGATACTCCAACAACGTCAAATTCCTCATGTGCGTAATTAATGGCATTCCATAACACACATTCTTTCATATTCGCCTGAAACTCCTCACACTCAAATTTAAGCTCCCATGTGGACGCCTTTTGACGACGAATAAGACGAACTGCATCATTACAAAAAGAACATCACACTATTAATACTTAACGAAACATATGTCCAAAAAAAAAAACAAGTTTTTTTTTTTGTTAAGAATACCTTTGTCCCATAGATCTTCGCAGATCATGAGAGTTTGTAGTAAAAAAATGCATTCCCTCCATCATTTGGAGTACCATAAGTTGGGCTCTTTGGTGACAAACACAAATGATCAGGAAGAATGTGTGAATATCTAGGACAAGGCAGCTTCGGCTTATTTTTCTCTTTAACAGGAACAATTTCTTGCTCTTCTTGTTCTTCGGACTTTTACTTTTCTTCGGTGTCATCCTCTTCTTCCTCTTCCTCTTGTCCTTCTTCTTCTTAGGACTCTTTCTCTCTTTCTTTTTCCGACTCTTTCTCTTCTTCTCCTTCTTTGTCTTCTCCTTGTTCTTCTTCCTCTACATCTTCAACCTCTTCTCTTTGTTCTTCATCCTCTACATCTTCATCCTCTTCATTTTATTTCTCTTTGAAAAAACGGGGGTACAACAGCCACACCCAATATTTCGATTAGCAATCTGTATGGACAAACTCCAATATACTTTCAAGAGAATCAACTAGACTCAATCTTAATAAAGTATATCAAAGAGTTATATCTCTCTTTCTCGATTCAATTCTTACTCAAGCAAATAGAAATCTTCAAGTCTAATTGAATACAAGAGAAATAACTTGGATGGTACCAAAGACCAATATCCAAGTGTCAATCAATGTAAATCAACAACCAAAGGTTAGATATTCTAATTGATTTATCTTAACGCACAACCTGTGATATTTCAATTATATAACAAAATATAATGCGGAATAGAAATAACACAGACACCAGAATTTTGTTAACGAGGAAACCGCAAATGCTGAAAAACCCCGGGACCTAGTCCAGTTGAACACACACTTGTATTAAGACGCTACGAGACACTAGCCTACTACAAACTAACCTGGTATGGACTGTAGTTGAACCCAAATCAATCTCACACTGATCCAAGGTACAGTTGCGCTCCTTACGTCTCTGATCCCAGCAGGATACTACGCACTTGATTTCCTTAGCTGATCTCACCCACAACTAAGAGTTTCTACGACCCAAAGTCGAAGACTTTAATAAACAAATCTGTATCACACAGAAAAGTCCATGGTAATAGATAAATTTGTCTCCCACAAAAATACCTACAAGTTTTGTTCCATATTTTGATAAATCAAGGTGAACAGAAACTAATTGATAACCCGGACTTATATTCCCGAAGAACAGCCTAGTATTATCAATCACCTCACAATAATCTTAATCGACGCGGCGAAAGAATATATTGTGGAATCACAAACGATGAGATGAAGAAGTTTGTGAATACTTTTATATCTTTCCTATCGGAGATATTAATCTCAAGCCAATCGTTACGATTGTACTCAACACGATATAATCAGCAAGATCAGATCACACAACTACGAGAAAGTAGTATCGGTCTGGCTTCACAATCCCAATGAAGTCTTTTAGTCGTTAACCTGGTTTTCAAGAAGAAACCTAAGGTTAAAGGAGAATCGACTCTAGCTAATACAACTAGTATCACACGGGAGGTGTGAGGATTAGGTTTCCCAGTTGCTAGAGTTCTCCTTTATATAGTCTTTCAAATCAGGGTTTGCAATCAATGTTAGCTTAGTAACAAAGCATTCAATATTCACCGTTAGATGAAAACCTGATTAGATTCAATCTAATATCTTTCAACCGTTGGATCGAAAACTTAGCTTGTTACACACAAATGAAATGCACGATTTTAGGTTTGTGTAACCGTACCCAAACATGTACATTTTTTGGTTCAACAATAGTTAACCAAATGGTTAGCCATATGAGCACTTTCATATCAACCATATTCTTCTTCACCATAACTAGTTCAAATGACTCAAATGAACTAGTTAGAGAGTTGTTCAATTGTATAATCTTATGTAACTACACAAAACACAATCGAAGCAAAAACGATTTGATTCACTCGAATCGATTCATGAACTTTATAACCACGGTTTGCATTTTGCATTCCTTAGTTAATATAAATATAAGTTCACAAAATATCATCTTTAGATATAACCAACTTAAGTTCGCAGACTTAGTTCACGGACTTAAGTTCCTGGAAGGAGTTCTCAAACTCCAGCAGATATTCTCGGGATGAGAACTTCCGCCAGTTCGCGGACTGGGTTCGCGGACTGAGTTCACAGCTCTTGTTCCGGTTTTCCTGATCAACAAAGTACACATACTTCGGTTCAAGGAAAAAGGACTTATACATATATGTGTTACCACACATGCTTATATCCAACAATGGTTATATAATCTAAACTCTCATTTCAATCATTGAAACATACTTAGAGGACGTTATTATATAGTTGTTATTCACAAACTATTTTTCGTCAAAGCAATTTTCAAAGTGATTGAAACATAACATGACTTTCTTCACTAGGTAAAGATGAACTTGGCCAAAGCAAAAGCTTACCAACACATATTTCGAGAAATAGATGGGCGAGATAAACTCGGCTTGAAATAGAAAATGTGTATAATCAAAGTATATATAGCAAAACGACTTTTGTCTCAAAGATAGGAGATAGAGTAGATAGACTTTTGAGTGATAGATAAGTTCAAGTCTCCACATACCTTTTAGTCGATGAAGTTCCACCAGTTTCTTGAGTATTTCTTCGTCTTGTATGATGATTGCCATGGAGTTCTTGAGCTCGACTCCATTTTATATCCTAGCCCGAGACTTAGCTATAGTAGACTAGAAATCAAGACTTATAGTGTTGATCACTAACATTGACAAACATGCTTGAGATAGCAACGCATACGAGTTCGACCGAGCAGTGCTCTAACACTCTTCATTTCATTGCTCTTCATTTCCTTGCTCTTCTTCATCATCTTTTTCTTCTTCAATAGCATGATCAATCGTATTATCCATCACCTCTTCATTGACATCTTGGATTATATTATGAACATTCTCTTGGTTGACTTTCAATAATGATCCCCCTCCATGTTTAGCATTTTTGGTTCCACGGTTTCGGAAATGTAAATGTATTCTACCACGAGGGGTGGGAGTTTTAAAATCTTCATCTAAGCGTGGATTAGATCTTTTTCATTTGTTCCTAATGAACGAAAACCACAGTATTAGCTAAACAGAATATTTTCTTATCAAATAAAATAGAACTAAAGAGGTAAACCAAACATAAAATTTAGTGTCAACAGACAAAAGTTCGGTTACCTGGTATAAATTGTGAGGTAACCGAACCATATATTTTGTTGTTACCATACTAAAGTTCGGTTACCTAATATAAATTGCGAGGCAACCGAACTATATATTACCAAAGTTCGGTTACCAAAAAATTTATCGACAAAACCGACTCAGTTTTTCCTTAGAAACAATGAGTTCGGTTACGAAATTATTTTTTGCGAGCTTACCAAACATTAGCCTACTTCACCGAAGTGTTCTTATTTCTAGAAGTTTGGTTATCAAATCTAGGGTTAGACCAAAAGTCTCCTAGACGAAATTGTTACTGTAACTACCATTTTCAGTGGATTTCGATGATTTCTAATCAATTTATTCAACAAAAAACGAATTAAAATAATGGGTATGAAGGAAATTACTCGCGGGTCTGCATTTTACTCTAGTCCGGCTTGTTTTTTCCTCTTGGATGCTCCAATTGGACTTGACCTTGTGGTTGAAGATGTTTATCAATTTTCAATTGATTGGGGAGATTCGCAAAGTGTGCGAGTCCCAGACTCGCACCTGGAATTATTGGAGTCAGCTTGGAACGCATTATTTATAAACGATTGATTAATCGACGATGAAAATTTTTCGGATCGACGATTAATGGACGATGAAGAATAAGTGAAGAAGAAGAAAAAGAAGATGAAGAAGAAAAAAAAATGAAACTGTTTAATCGGCTGGGGTTAGGGTATTTAGGTGGTTAATTAATGGGTTAGATTAGTGGGTTTATTAGTGGTTAGATTAGTGGGTTAATAGGATTAGTTTTAATCTTAATTAGGGTGAAGGCCATATTAGGTATCCCACACTTTAGGATAGCCCTTATAACCATAGGGTAGACATCCCTATCATTTAATGGTCCCCCTCCAAAATGGAGTCCCAAAAAAACGACTCTTATTTAACCTTTTCTCTTTAAAACCTAGCGTTTTTAGGGGCCACTCAAAAGGATTTATAGGCCAACAATAAAATAAAATAGGGTCACCCAAACCTACATTGAGTTCACCCCTTATCTTTTTTTTCGTAATGGCAAAATTGCCCTTTAATAATCGGAAATTAAACATGAATTCGGTAGTTAGTGTACATTTAGTTATCGTTAGCACTTTTTTTTTTTTCGAATTTTGGTTCTACCATGATCGGTAGATAAAAATCTATTTTACCTACCGATTATGGATGATGTTCTTAAGAAATGATAAACATTAACCAGAATCGGTAGATAACAATCATTGTTATCTACCGATTATTCTTGATTCAAAAATTTCGATTTTTCTGTACTAAAATTTAAACACAATCGGTAGATACTGAACACAATTTACTACCGATTATGGTAGTACCAAAATTCGAAAATTGAAGAATTTTGTTCAAAAACTCATTTTGGGGCCAGTATATAATCGGAAGTTTATTTAACTTAGAATACTACCGAATATGGTAATTCTCATTTCAAAATGCCACTATATAATCGGAAGTTAAGTTTACTTACCTTACTTACGATTGTTATAATTCCAAAATTCGAAAAATTAAGGTTTTTTTTCAAAAACTCATTTCGGGGCCAGTATACATTCGGAAGTTAAATTTACTACCGATTATGGTAGTTCGCTCCTTTGCTCCCGGTAAGGCTATTTCTGGTGCGGTTTCACGTAAACGTACCAAATATCTGGACAAATGTGATGCACATGGCTATGGCTTGGGTGTTTTAGCTTTCTCTACTTTAGGGGAACTTGGTGAGGATAGTCTTGTTTTTTTCAAGCGTCTAAGGAATTGTTTGGTTAGTTATGACGCTAGTAGTGGTTTAGGTAGTTTTATTTTTCATCGTTTAGGCGTTGCTATTCAAAGAGGAGTTGGGGCCCAGCTTGTCGCTAGGGTACCAACCAAAAGTTCTGTGTAATTTATTTTTTAAGAAAATTTCTAAATTATGGTAGTACCAAAATTCGAAAATTAAATATATTCGGTAATATTCTAAGTTAATTAAACTTCCGATTATATACTGGCCCCAAAATGAGTTTTTGAAAAAAAAAAAACCTTAATTTTTTAAATTTTGGAATTATAACAATCGGAAGCAAGGTAAGTGAACTTAACTTCCGATTATATAATGGAACTTTGAAATGAGAATTACCATATTCGGTAGTATTTTAAGTTAATTAAACTTCCGATTATATACTGGCCCCAAAACGAGTTTTTGAAAAAAGTTCTTCAATTTTCGAATTTTGGTACTACCATAATCGGTAGTAATTGTGTTCATTATCTACCGATTGTGTTTAATTTTTAGAAAAATTGAATTTTTTGGTTCTACCATAATCGGTAGGTAAAATAGAATTTTATCTACCGATTATGGTAGAACCAAAATTCGAAAAAAAAAAAAAAAAAAAAAATTGGTAAAAATAACTAAATGTACACTAACTACCGAATTCATGTTTAATTTCCGATTACTAAAGGGCAATTTTGCATTACGAAAAAAAAAAGGATAAGGGGTGAACTCAATTTATGTTTGGGTGACCCTATTTTATTTTATTGATGGCCCCTAATTCCTTTTGAGTGGCCCCTAAATATGCTAGGCTTTAAAAACCAGAAAAGAAAAAAAAATTGATCTTGAACGTGAGCAAGGAGGATTGCACGACATTTATCACGACATATGCTCAATCATGCCATTCTAGCTTGAAGAAGTAGTAATAGCCCAGCTAAAGGCAATGGGACTCCTTACGGTGTGTATTCCATCGTGCCATTCAATTAACCCGAATTCCTCTTTCGCGGTGTATGAACCAGTTAATGTTGACTCGAATGTAATTTCGTACGGCAAACTCGTTTTATTCTCGCTAAACACAAGCATGGTTGGTGAAACACTGATATTAACCGACGGCGTGGTAACTCTTATCCAAACAATGTAAACTGCATTCGCTGAACTTCCAACATTCGTAACCACTCTCTTGTACTTGACAATATTTGTTTTTCCAGGTTTAAAAACAACAGAAAATGACGGATAGTTAAGTTCACCGGGAGTAGATAACCCGATTGCCTCGCAATCAACCTTCCTATCCTTAACAAAAACCGAGAGCTGTTTTGCATCGTAACCAATGGAGCAAAGGAAAGCTTCGTAATCACTAGACTTGATGTCGTAGACTAATCCTGGATTAAGAGCTTCGTTTGGGTCTACCTGTCCAGATCCATGACTAAATGGTGTTGAAAATTTTCCCGTACCAAGATCTGTAATATAAACACTTGAGTAGTCAATATTAGAAGCACTTGTCAGTATTGCAGATTTGATTGCAGAAGGGGACCAGCTCGGGTAAACATTTCGAAGCAACGCTGCCAATCCGCTCACGTGAGAGCATGCCGTGGAAGTACCAGAGAGTATATTGAATTCATTTGCACCTGCAAATCCAGGCCAAGCAGCCAAGATATTAACTCCCGGTGCAATAACATCTGGTTTGATAATCTCCTGTGTTATATGATTAGGACCACGGCTAGAAAAGGAAGCAACGTTAGGACCTGACAAAGTTGAAGAACTAAATACAGTTCCTCTGAATTTGATTGTAGCTGTAGGTTTTTCATCATTGGAATGATTATTACTGTTGATATATTCTATAATCTTATAACCAGAAATGTTACTGACTTCTGCCGCCGGGATCGTATAGGATTCAGAAGTCAATCCTTCTAATCGTTCATTCGTGCCTATTACAATCATTCCAACACCACCACCAGCTTCAACTATCTTTCCTTTATCCGCTCCTGAAATTTCACCACTGACACAAACAACAATTTTTCCAGCCACCTCATTAGAATCTAATGATCCTTTTAAGCAATATTTGCTATAAGCGTCCCGATCACCATCCACATAAATTATTTCAGAGTAGGTACGGCTCAGTATTGCCTCGCCAGGATACAATGAAACACCTGGAAACACTCGACCGTCGCCTAAAATCACATCAGCAAGAAATTCTCTATCAGTAGTCGATGCTCCAACAGTCAATATCCAGGGTGCGAGATTACTAGCAGTTTTAGGATTTGGTCCTGCATTTCCAGCGGCACACGTAACCAAAATTCCTTTTTCGACGGCACTAAAAGCTGCAATCGCTATAGAATTTTGATAATACTGATCAATATCAGTACCGAAGGATAAAGACATTACATCCACTCCATCAGCCACTGCTTGATCCATACCAGCTAGGACATCAGAATCAACACATCCAAATGAACCCCATCCAATCTTGTAAGACGCAATTCTAGCTCCATTCGCAATTCCTTTTGCTTCTCCGACAGCATATTTATGGAACCCCGCATTCTCAACGATGGATCCAGCTGCAGTTGATGCACAATGGGTACCATGTCCATTGGTATCCCTCGGGGATCTCGATTCTGTACCATTCGCATCAATCTTATATCCTACCTTGGCTTCGATTCCTTTGTAGAATGCGCGAGCACCAATTATCTTTCGGTTGCAGGATGTTTCTGGAAAATCAGGTCCCACCTCACAGATACCTTTCCATCTCTTCGGCACAGGAGGCAAACCAGAATCATTAAAACTCTGTCGTTCCGGCCAGATTCCAGAATCGAGAACCCCAATAATGACGTCAACACCGTGGTATGATTCATGTAAGATACCAAAATAATCAGTGATCAAACCAAGGAACCGGGGAGTATAAGTGGTATAGAATTGATGAGTACGCTCACGGCTGACTGAGTTGATACCTGGGTAACTTCGGAGATGAAAAGCTTGAGAAGGTGTTAGGCTCGCTGAAAAACCATGAATAGCATGGTCGTAAGTATATATGATTTCACGGGAAGGACGATTGTTAAAATTATCAGATGAAGGTGGGAGAGATTGGAGAGTCGAAGTATACCAATCATGATGAGAACTAAAAATAGATGGCTTCTCTGACTTTGAAACATATACTATGAAGGTCTCTGGTTGTTCGTGTTCATGGCAAAAGGATGGGATGACAAAATGACAGCAAAACAGAAACGAAACTAGCAGTAAAGCTTTCTTTGACATTTTTCTTTTGATTACAGATGCTTTCTTCTTCTTCTAATTCATAATCACCAAACCTCGATTATCTATATAGTTTTTAAATTTGTGTCTTGTCTTGGATGTATGTACCAACTACTGCCTAATTAATGATTTCCCATGTGAAAACGATTGTAGGCCTAGAATCGTGCACTAAAATATGCCCACTACCGTAAAAACTAATCTTTTACGTTCAACATTAGTTAATTCACCCGTACAGCTCCGAGTTATCCTATAAAAAAAAACACGAGAAATATCAAAAATAAACACAAAATCTAGAAGAGGATTGGGGCATTTCTCCTAGATGACACTCCATTTCGGGGCATTTTTCAAATTTCCTTATTATCCAAATAGAAAATCGTGCTCAAATGTTAAGCAATTGATAGGCCGGCCAATCTGGAGAGATGCTGAACACGATCCTGGAAACATTCTTCTTTTTCCATTTTTTTAATGCAAATGCATGATCGTGGAAAGGATAGCTTCTAGCCGTTCTGCACCCTGGGTTTTATAATGAATGAACTTAAGAGGATGAGCAACAAGGACCTCTGTCGGGGAGAATGCTGCCACCATAGGGAGCTGCGGATTAGATGTTAAAATTAGATCATTTGTCCTTATAAAGGGACAAGGAAATTCGTAAAGAAATCCAAGGTAGTAGCACAACGCCACTGACAAGTGACTACTCGGTGATTTTGAACAAATTGACGTGCTGAGAGCGAAGTTGTCCATTGTTCCAACTATGTTAAAGTACTTGTACATTGTTCCACACTGTGTTTGACATTTTTCTAAGGGTGGCGTTTGCAGTGACGCATAAACATTTCGGTCTTTGGTCATCACTAGTGACAATCTAATTCAAAATATTTTTGTTCTTTCATACTTTGTCTTTTTTTGGCAATTTGTTCAATATGTATGCACCCTCGATTGGTAGTTCAATGAATCAAAATTGACAATCGAAGTCATCAAACACAATGGGAAATCATGATCATCTGTCCAACCCAACCCTTAATTCATCTTCTTCCAACACAAGTTCCTATGAATTGCTCAAAACAGTCTATAATCCTCAAAACGTCAATCAAGATTACTTCAGAGATATCCTCTTAACACTCAAAACAAAACATGGATTAGACTTTTCAGACCTGATATCTCTCTAGACATGAATAAACTCCCTCTCATAGTTTACTTCCATTCTGGTGGGTTCAGTTGTCCAGTTACATCTGTCCACCATGACTTTTGCAAGTCCATGGCAATCCATTTACCCATCATAATAGCCTCCGTAAATCATCGTCTGTCGCCTGAAAATAGACTCCCAGCAGCCTACGAGGATGCTGAAGACGCCTTATTTTGGGTTCAAAACCAAGCCTTAGTAGATGCAGTTAATG
>JAJJWW010017083.1:0-109831 GCA_023531295.1 Papaver armeniacum | reverse complement strand
TGTCTCGCAACAATTGGGACACCTAAGTGTAGAGGTTGAGGAGAATCTCACCTAATGCCAATACATAAGAAAGAAGATGGCCGCCCGACTAGAAAACGACAAGGAGTTTCATACCTCAATGATGCTAGAAGGTTCCATGGAGGACAAAGAAGCAACTTTTAAAGATTTTCTAACAAGTGTTAAATGCCCGATGGGAAATGCACCGGTCAAATGGGAGCATTGGTTGAGAATGCCGGAGTGTGGCCATCTATTGGCGGATACGTGGAATTGCGTGGTACATTTTTTAAGTAAGGGACTATCTATAGCATTTGCACCGAAACATGCGGTTTGCGTGGAGAAACTCAAGCATAGAAGAATTATCATGGCTTTGGTGGATAAAAATCATTTTATTGGTCTACAAGGAATGTCCATTACCTCCTCTTTGTAGGTTTAGTTTTTGGGAGAAGTTCACAAACAACAAGAGCAAGGAATGGATGAAACTTTATGAGGACAACATGGACCTTTGGAATGTTTTAGATGAGTCTAGGGAATGTCCCATAGATTTGACTAAACTCCCTCCAATAGATTTGAGTGATGATTGATTACGGTAGGAACTAAGGAATCTTTTTGGAGTACTTTTGTAATCACATTCGTGTTTTGTGTAATGTACTTTGGCATACTACAAATGAATAAAATAGATGTGGTTTTTTTTGTGTATACTCCTTTGGTCGGCATTGTATTTGTCAAACTACCCTGACGGCTCTCCCAGGGTCGGCATGTTATTAATTCATCAGGTTGCCGGATGCACTGCATGAAAGCACAGGAAAATAGGTCTGGGACGGTCGGCAAGGGTTTTCCCTCTTACAGTGTCGATTGCCCCAGGGTCGGCAGGGTCTTGGTTTCGTCAGGTTGTCGACTTTTATCTGGTCGGCATGGTTTTTGAGGTTTACAATGCCGACCAAAACAGACAAAAAAAAATTTGTTTCTGGATGTTCTCATGCCTTAAGTCGGCAAGGTTTATAAGGAGACACCTTCCGAACATATATTCACCGGCATTGTGTGTAAACTCTTGAGTGCCAATTGTGAAGAAGCCGACATGCTTTTAATTTAGTACAATGCCGACTGTACATCGAATACAAACCTTAATTAAAGCAGACAAACGTTAAAAACTTAACCCTAACACATTTGGGACATAGATAGTATATTTTTCCGGTACACAATTTCTTAGGAGAGGTAATTAGCTTCATCTTACCGTCGCAACATGGATCTGTGCATGGTAGAAGGTTGATTTTAGCAACTTCATCTTCATACGGAGCTAGGCGCTCATATATCCAATAGAAAAACCCACAACTAGTGCATTTGGAAGCATACGGCTGATATACATCTCCTACTGCAGCTTTCATGAGAAATAAGAATCCCTTACAACCTTCAATAGTGCATTTGCTTCCTTCAAAGGGACAATCGTTTGCAAAATGACCACTTAGTGTACAAAGACTACAAATATTTGGTTGTGTTGCACTTGAAACTTCCATTCTTTATGCAAGGTTGAAGATGAAGTTGATAATGTTTTTATAATAACAACACACCTGATATCTTGATTTTGAAATTTATAACCGCTGAGCATTCAATGGCTTGTACTTTGTACCTAAAAAGTGCAACTAACATATAAGTCGACAAGGTCAAGATTTAAAACCCTGCCGACCAACAACTAACAGTTCAAAACATAAGGTAATAGTTCAAACCACAATCTAAGTTTCTAAACCAAGTGAAACATAATAAAGTTTAAAAATTTCATGGATCCTTCTTGTTGTTGTTATCTTCCTCCACATCACTAGCTTCTTCATCATCACTAGCTTTTTCAGCAGCATCAGCTTTTGCTTTTCCCTTATCTGGACCTATGTAATCACCGTCCTCATTGTAATAGGGGTTCACTCCAGAAAAGTCACATGTCCTGAAAAAAGTCCTTGGATCAACCTCATCTTCTTCCTCCTCTGATGATGTGCATTCTTCATAGTTGAGGGGATTGCTAGGACTGTGCATAAACCTTAGGAATTCTTCAGGATCTTTCTTACCCATCAGAAGTAACTTCCTTACAGGGAAATTCTCTTCAGTTTCATCTTTAAGATCTTCTACATTGGGATAAATTCCGTCAATAAATTCTAATAGCTCTTCTGCAGTAACCGAACAAGGTAGATCTTCTTTTTTTCCTCTGGGAACCTAAACAATGCACAAATAAAGGATATAAATTTTTACACATTAAAACATGGTTATAGTCATCAAGTCGGCAAGGTCTAGAATCTAAATATTTCCGGCTAATACATAGTCGGCATGGTAGTAATCATCTTACACGCCGACTAATAAAAAGTTGGTAGGGTTATATTCAATAATAATGCCGATAGTTAACCCAGCAAAATCAGGTTTCTGTGACCTAAAGTCGGAACGGTACAATTTTAAGAACATGCCGACTTAAAGAAAGTCGGAGGGGTTTGTTTTGATTACCATGCCGGCCCTGGTTAATGTTTCGCAGTCGCCATGGCTGATATGAAAAGTCGGCATGATCTTCATGTTACTACCATGCCGACTGTCACTAACAATGAGAAGGCCGGCATCTTATTTTAAAAAAACCTTGCCGGCCAAGAATCCTGAAAAACATAGTCTGCGATTTCTAACCTAATCTAACAATCACAAAACATTAAACAATAATGGGTTTGAGTTTAGAAATCACTTACGTCTTATTTTCACCCAGTGAGGGTTGTTTTCAACATTCTCGGGGATTGAACTTTCGGGTTTACTAGTTCCATCTTTTCCCTTACCTTTTTTCTCTGATTTGGATCTTTTGATACTTCCTGTTGAATTTGTGTTATCTATTAATCGTTTGGAATCAACCATTTTTCAGGAAAATCAAATTTTTCAATTTTCAGAGATTTTTTCTTATGAGTTTGATGGAAGATGAGATGAAGAAGAAGAAGAGAAGATTAAGAGAAGATTAACGGTTTGTTTAAGTTTTTAATTTTAGGGTTATTAGATTAAGTAATAGGGTTAATTAGTTCAAGGATAATAAAGTAAACTCACCCACATTTAGCCTCCCCTTAGTAAGGCACTATGTCCATATAAATTTGGGTATACCCCAATTAGTTTGGGTATACCCCAATCTCGCTAGGGTGAATAAAGAATAATTTTTTTATTTTTTTAAACAAAGGCCTTCAGAAAGGATAATGATCCCCCTCAACAGCAGGCATAAGCCAAACTGGAGGAACATACCAGTATATAGAGGAATTGTTTTGTTTGCCCAATGAGCTAACTCGTGAGCAACAAAATTACAAGTACGAGGCTGAAATGAGAAAATACAAGCTACTAGACTAGAAGAGAAAAAATGAATATCCTTAAAGATAACATCCATCCTTGAGTCTCCTCGAACATGTTAGCTAAAAATTGATCAATGAGACCTTTAGCGTCACTTTCAGTGATAATATGACTGAGTTTTTTCTCCTTTGCTTTCTTCAAGACTGCCCAAATGGCTCTGGCTTTAGCTTCTTTGGCAGACTTTACTTCAAAAACAATGGAGGCACAAAAAGAGGCTTTGCATGAGAAGTCCTGAAAAAGCGGGGGTCTAACAACCACATCCAATATTTCGTTTGGCAATCTGAGAGGACTTGCTCCAATATACTTTCAAGAGAATCAACTAGACAGTCAGACTCAATCTTATAGGAAAGTATATCAAAGGGCGATATCTCTATTTCTCAATTCAATCTGCAATCAGCAAATAGGAATTTGCGAGCCCAATTGAATATAAGAGAAGTAACTTGAACGGTACCAAAGACCAATGTTCAAGGATCAATCAATTTCAATCAACAACCAAAGGTTGGATTCACCAATTGATCGATTCAACGCACAACCTTGTGATATTTCAATTATATAACAAAATATAATGCGGAAAAGAAATAACACAGACACCATAATTTTGTTAACGAGGAAAGCCGCAAATGCAGAAAACCCCCAGGACCTAGTTCAGCTTTGAACACCACACTATATTAAGCCGCTACAGACACTAGCCTACTACCAATGAACTTCAGACTGGAATGTAGTTGAGCCCTAATCAATCTCACACAGATCAAGGTACAGTTGCGCTCCTTATGTCTCTGAACCCCAACATGATTCTACACACTTGATTCCCTTAGATGATCTCACCCACAACCAAGAGTTGCTACGACCCAAAGTCGAAGACTTGAAAAACAAATCTGTCTCACACTGAAAATTCTATTGGAATAGATAAATATGTCTCCCACAGAAATACCTATGAGTTTTGTTCCGTCTTTTGATAAATCAACGTGAACAAGAACCAATTGATAAACCGGACTTATATTCCCGAAGAACAACCTAGTATTATCAATCACCTCATAATAATCTTAATCGTATGGTAGCGAAACAAGATATTGTGGAATCACAAACGATAAGACGAAGATGTTTGTGACTACTTTTAATCTTACCTATCGGAGATAAATCTCAAGAAAATCTTAGTAAAGATAATACTCAATCACGATAGTAAAAGTAAGATCAGAACACGCAACTACATAGAAAATAGTTGGGTCTGGATTCACACTCCAATGAAGTCTTCAAGTCGTTAACCTATAGGGTTTCGTGAAAAACCTAAGTTTAAAGGATGAAAAGACGAGGGTACCCAAATATACCTCAATCTAAAACTTTTCCACCTATAAGTCCTTTCTCCGAAAGTGATTGTCTATAGACTGAGTCGAGACAATACAACTAATCGGTTCACACTTCGTGTGATCGTCTATAGATACGAGATCGAGACAATACGACAACAAGATAACTTGCGTGATTGACTATGGATACAACATCGAGACAATACAATAACGAAGTATGATTACTTGATAATAGGTTCGGACTTAACCAAACACAATAGGATTTCTATCAAGTAAATAGGACTTAACGTTTGCGTATTTTACTTCTAATTATAATAAAATTGCAGAAATAGATAAGTAAAAGACACAACAAGATTTTGTTAACGAGGAAACCGAAAATGCAGAAAAACCCCGGGACCTTGTCCAGAATTGAATACTCTCAGGATTAAGCCGCTATACAAAATCTAAACCAACTTCGTATAGTTGAGACCAAGCAACTAAACCTATAGTTCACCTAGTTCCGTCTGTATCCCTGCGCCTCCAACTTTTTAATAAGTCACGCACTTGGAACAATTCCTTTGGTTCGTATTCCAAATAGTAAAGGAATAACAAATTTTTTCGGTAACAACTATTTTCAAACAACGTGATATGAGTTTGACAAAAGTCTCTTCCGTTTATCCCAATAAACTCCTTTGTCGGGTTCTTAGATCAATCTATTCAACAACTACCAAAGTAATTGTTTAGACTATGCAATCAATACTATTAATCACCAAGAAATGTATTGATGCCGATATACTCAACTAATCAATCCAATCTATCAAAAGATAAACCGATTATAGTCGGATCCTTAGCCGATCAAGTTTTGTGCACAACAAAGATTATGAACTCAAATAAGAAATATTCTTTGTCTTCAAATCTTCTTAGATCTTCAATAAACACCTGAACACAATCAACTTGAATCTCTTGTGATCAATCACACACAGAACGGAGTATGTTAACAATGGATTATGACAAGACGTATTTAGATCTACAAACAGTCTAAAGATCCCCGTCGATACTTCGATCTAGTTTGAGTGAATCTTATATCAGAAGAGAAGATTCTCAAGCATAAACAAACTAGGTGCAATCAAAGTTCAACAACCTTTAGTCAATCAAATCAATCAAAAACTAATAATAAACTGCAATTATCTAGTTTCCAACCAACGGTACTCATAGAGCTTCCCAATCCTAAAGAAGTCTCTAAAACGAGCAGTCGTAAGAGATTTCTCCTAATTAGGGTACTTTCCTCTCCGAATAGACGGCTCCACCAGTAACAACACAACAAGGTAGTTTTGCTGGCTCTGAGGATTAGTTTGCTCGAAATGCAAACTTCAATATTTATTGACCAAGGAAGTTTGGGCACCAAGGAATTTTCAAAACCAAATATTCTCAAAGATATGTAATAAATCCAAAAACGGTTTTCATAATTCCTTGAAATGTACTGTCCAAATATTGACCGAAATCTCAATAGAAAATCACCAATTAGTAAATGCACATTACTAATTTTTATTTTCTAAAGATATTAATTCCTGGAAATTAAAAGCATATAAAACTTAAAACCTTAATTAAAAGATTCTCAATTTATTTCGATCCGGGATTCTCCTTTAGTTATTAAGGAATATCTTTGAACAATAAAAGATAAGAATTACTGCACATGTTCAAAGTAGGTCGACATATTCACTTTGTAAATCCTTTTTCATATTTACAATCTTGGAACCGATTTTCCACACTTCCAAACGAGTTTAGAATTGGTTCATCTAACTTCCAAGAACTATGTGATTGATTATCCTATCAAATCACCATTAATGGGTTTTACGGTTCTACCAAAACACAAAGCTTTGGTTCTACCTCCATGTGGGTACTAGGATCGGTCACACTAGCTTTCCAAAAATTGGTTGACTAGGTACTAGGATCTGTTACCACATAATTATGGTATTTACTTGTGATTGGTTGCACAAGTCATAGGATCGGTTACCAATTACTAAGACTTGTTGAACCTCTTACAAGGATCGATTCCACATACTTGTGATCGGTTGTACCTCTTACCAGTATCGGTTCCCCAATGTATATAGTTGGTCATACCAATTACAAAATATCGACCATACCATCTCAGGTGATTACTTAAGATCGGTTTCACTAATAAAAGTAATACCAATACAAAGTTAGGCATTGTGAATAGTTTTACCAAGATACATAAACAAGTTATGAGCGGTTATACTAAACACACATATTGGTAATCCAAAGATTTGCAATGAATAACAATACCAATAATCCTAGCGATTTCCTTTTCGATTCACAAAACAAGTTTATGAATTGTACTTCCTTTAAACGAATGTAAATCATTGTTTCCCAGGACGAAATCTTCACCCTACCCATACATAATCACAATAGCATTCATATGATTATGTCGATGTCTTATATACGAAGTTCAAAAGATAGACGTTATACTTTGTATTGTAATTCCTTAATATTATGTCTAACTAGAGTATAATCATTCATAGCTTCACAGTTATGTTTTCAATATGCACGACTTGAAAGATACGTTAGGAATGAAACAGTTCAAGTCAATATTACTAAACTCAAGAGGAAGGATGATGTCGTTGTTGTAGCTCTTTACTTCTTCACATTCTTCAAGTCTTCGAGTAATACTTGTAAGTCTCTTATCCTAGTAACTTTCTAGCTAACCTATACGAATTTGACTCTAGTAAATAATCAAGCAACTCTTTAAATGAGTTTTGATTCACTAAAATATGACAACCAAACTTGACATACCAACGCTTGGTGGGTTCAACCGAGCAATGCTCTAACAAAGGAGAATTGACTCTAGCTCATGCAACTAGTAACACATAAAAGGTGTGGGGATTAGGTTTCCCAGTTGCTTATATAGTTTTCAAACCAGGGTTTGCAATCTAAGTTACCTTGGTAACAAAGCATTCAATATTCACCGTTACATGAAAACTTGATTAGATTCAAGCTAATATCTTTCAACCGTTAGATCGAACTTAACTTGTTATACACAAATACGCTTGATTCCAAGTTTCAACAGCACAATAACCTGTATACATTCAATCCATAAATGCCGCAGTTGACATTATAATAACAAAGCTAATACTCCCCCTAAAGGTAAGATAGGTAGATTTTCAATCCGCACGTCTTTGTTATTCCCTTTGTAGTTAAGATAACCACGAGTATCAATATGATATGTTACTTCCCTTTAGTCTGTGCTTTACTCTTTCGTTAGAATAACGTTTAAGCACCATTGTCCTTTCCTTAGTGATACCAAATTAATTTTTTACTCCATATATTTCTCCCCCTTTTTGTCACAAGATGACAAAGGTACGAGCAAATAAAGGACAAACCGAAAGGATCTTACAAATCTCAAAAGATTTGCAACCTATAAGAGTTAAGCATGAGGGTTCCACACACCATTTTGGATAACCAATATCAAAACCGAAACTACAAAGTAATTTTGTTTTGATATGTTACCAAGGAAATAATTTCCCGAAGCAATTTTACCTAATAGTTTAGCAAATCAAAAATTGACTAAGCACCTTAGTTCTTTTGCTAAACTGATTGTACAAATACAATTGCTTGTTTGATAAGACCAAAATAAAGATCAGAATTAACTCTATTTTTCTCATCAGGTTCTAATTATTCAAATAATAACTTAGACCTTTCACTTTTAAACAAGACAAGTACTAGGTTAGTTAACTAGCATTTCTTGTTAAGGCATTCGATTAGACTTGAATAATTGAATCCCACACTTTGATAAGTCTAACTAAGATCAGAATTAACTTAGTTTCTCTTATTCGGAATCGAATTGGACTAAACAATTGATCTCGAAAACCTTTTTGTTAAGCTATAAACAATTCATACAAACCAAATAAATCAACTTGTATAATTATTTATCTCAACCGGAAGCAATTGAAACAAATATAGACATTAAAGCACCGCAATTGCACCGAAGTTTCGTAAGCCTAAAAAATTGATACCAAACCATAAAAAAAGATAACAATATTTTTTATTAACCGGAAACAATTGAATCACACACACATCCATACACAAATAATGGAATAAACATCAATTGTACCGAAATTTTGTTAAGCAAAAGCAATAAATATATGCAATAAAATCAGGCTTTTCTTAAACAGGAAAACGATTAACTAACAAATTCGTTACCTCAAGTTTCGCATCCTCTTCACCCCAGAAAGATATATCATTAAGCGCAAGTTCAAGTTAGAACTCTCCCCCATTAATGTTGTCTTCCTCTCGCAAGAACAAAAGAACAACAACAACAACCAACCTTTACCAGAGAAAGGTTGAAAATCGGTTTTAACTAATGCATAACAATAGTTGAAAACCCGAAACACATATGCTTTTATGCTAAACCAAAAACGTATTAACATATTGTGACTTTTTCACACATGAGTTTCAATCGGAACCCCTTATGATCCTTTGATAAAGTGTTAGAGCATAGATCGGTTGAACCCACCAAGCGTGGGTATGTCAAGTTTGGTTGTCATCTTTTAGTGAATCAAAACTCATTTTAAGAGTCGCTTGATTATGTACTAGAGTCAACTTCGTATAGGATTAGATTGAAAGTATTAGGATATGAGACATTACAAGTATTGCGAAGACTTGAAGAAGTGAAGAAGTGAAGAAGCTACAACGACAACATCATCCTTCCACTTGAGGTTAGTGATATTTGACTTGAACTGTTTCATTCCCTAACGTATCTTTCAAGTTGTGCATATTGAAAACGAAACTGCGAAGCATGACCACTCTAGATAGACATAGTATTAAGGAATACAATATGAAATTTATTGCTTAACCATTAAACTTTGTAGATAAGACATCGACATAATCGTTTGAATGCTATTGTTATTATGTATGGGTATGAGGTGAGGATTTCATCATAGGAAACAATGTTTTACATGTGTTTTAAGGAAGTAAGTTCATAAACTTGTTTATGAATCGAAAAGGAAATCACCAGGCGTTATTGGGATTGTTATTCATTGCATATCTTGTGAACATCCAATATGTGTGATTTAGTATAACCGCTCACGACTTGTTTGTGTTCTTGGTAAAACTATTCACAAAGGCATGACTTATGTATTGGTATGACTTTTATTAGTGAAACCGATCTTAAGTAATCACCTAAGATGGTATGATCGATTTTGTGTTTTGTGTTTAACCAAATCTGGGTAAAGGGGAACCGATCCTATGAAGAGGTGCAACACATCACAAAGGGGAATCGATCCTTGTATGAGGTGCAACAAGGTTTATAGCAGAAAAGGGAACCGATCATATGGACATGTGCAACACGTTTTTAGGCAAAGGGAACCGATCCTATGGACATGTGCAACACATATAAGTTAGATACCATATATATGTGGGGAACCGATCCTAGTACCTAGTCAACCAAATTTTGGGAAGCTAGTGTGACTATGCACAGTACTCACATGGAGGTAGAACCGAAACTTGTTTTGGTAGAACCATGAAACCCATGATTTGTGATTGAGCGTTTCTTAATCAATCGCCTAGTTCTTGAAAGTCATATGAACCAATTCTAAACTTGTTTGGAAGTGTGGCAAATTGGTTTCAAGGTTGTAAGTATGAAAGAGGACTTACAAAGTAAGGATGTCGGCATACTTTGAACACGTGCAGTAATGTTTATATTTTATTGTTCAAAGTTATTCCTTAATAGATACAGGAAGAAAATCCCAGGATCGAAATAAATAAGTTAAGAATCTTTTATTTAAGGTTGTTAATTTTGTTTTAGGAAAATGAGAATTAGTAATGTGCATTTACTAGTTGACATTTTCCAGAGATTTCCGATCATTATTTTGGACAGAGCATTTTCAGGAATTATGAAAACCAAATTTGGAATGTATTGAATATCTTTGAGAATATTTTCGGTTTTGGAAATTCCTTAATGTCCAAACTTCCTTGTCTATAAATACTTGAAGTTTGCATTTCTAGCAAACTAATCCTTCGTGATAGCAAACTTCCTCGGTTGTGTTGTTACTGGAGTAGCCGCCTATTCGGAGAGGAGAGTAACCTAATTAGGCGAAATATCTTACGGCCGCTCAGTTTAAAGTCTTCTTTGGGATTGAGAAGCTCTACGAGTACTGTTGGTGGGAAACTAGATAATTGCGGTTTATCTTTTGTTTTTGATTGATTTGATTGACTAACGGTGGTTGAACTTTGATTGCACCTAGTTTGTTTATGCTTGATAATCTTCTCTTCTAATATAAGATTCACTCAAACTAGATCGAAGTTTCGACAGGGATCTTTAGACCGTTGTTAGTGCTAAAGACGATCTTGTGATAATCCATTGTTAACAACTCCGTTACAGTGCGTGATTGATCACAAGAGATTCAAGTTGTTTTGTTCAGGTGTTTATTGAAGATCTAAGAAGATTTGAAGACAAAGAAGATATTGAAGATTTCTGATTTGGGGTTCATAATCTTTGGTGTGCACAATACTTGTTTCGGTATAAGAGGATCCAACTATAATTAGTTTATCCTTGTGGTAGATTGGATTGATTAGTTGTGTAGATCAGCATCAATACAATTCTTTATGATTAAAAGTATTGATTGCAAAATCTTAACAATTACTTCGGTAGTTGAGTATAAGATAGATCTAAGAACCTGATGAAGGAGTTTATGTTAAGATAAACAGAAGAGCCTTTGTCTAACTCACATCACTTAGTTGAAGAAAGTTGATACCAAACAGATTTGTTGTTCCTTTATTGTTTGGAATACGAACCAAAGGAATTGTTCCAAGTACGTGACTTATTCATAAGTTGGAGGCTTGGGAATACATACGGAACTAGGTGAACTATAGGTTTAGTTGCTTGGTCTCAACTATACGAAGTTAGGTTTAATTTTGTGTAGCGGCTTAATCCTGAGAGTATTCAATTCTGGACAAGGTCCCGGGGTTTTTCTGCATTTACGGTTTCCTCGTTAACAAAATCTTGTTGTGTCATTTACTTCTTCCAACATCTTGATTTAGAGATAAAATTTCTCGTCATCTTGAGGGTTTTTGAGGAAAATGTTCAGGAGCATGGGTACTGGTCATTTACCTGGTTTAGAGATAAAATTTCTCGTATGTTAGCTAATGGTAGAGTTTCTAGTACTGCTTGGATGATGTTTATTAAAATTCTTCTAATGAATGTTGTGGGTTGTGAGAACGCAAATTGTATCAACCACAAATTGCTTACAATAAAATCCTCTCACTCTTGTTTCAATTTCTCTGATAAAGTATTTGATAGTGGAAAAACGGTTCAACTTATTGAGGGGTATTTCTATTCAGTTGGTGATTATGAAGGCTATTTTCCTACATCTACTCCTTATATATGATTATACTTACTGGGTCGATTTTGATGGATGCATATAATGGTGATTCTGTAAGTAATTTTCTGCAGTATGGGTTGTCTTATGAGATTTCAGTTCATTCTCTAAGATCGTTGGTAGTCACTCAGATTTATTTAGGGAGTTTTGACTGTTTGTTTGAGTTTATTATGTTCAATACCTTAATCATACTTCACCATGGGTTCTTATATCCGCAACCTTGGGTTTTCTTTCATGTTACGCCTTGGTTTCATAAATCTCGGGGTAATTGGTTTGACTAGATTGCTCAAACTTGTGCATTGGTTAGAAAGATATTTGCGCAACTGATTCGGTTTGACAGTTCAGCTGGTGATTTTTCTTATGAGCATTTGATTTTTCTGTTGAGCTTGAGGTACCACTCAGACTTTTCGGCTATACAATTGATTGTTCCTTTATATGTTCATGATGCTATAATTGTTGTTGAGAGGGAACTGACGGCTACAATAGCTGCGAGAAATGTAATGTTGGGTCAATTAGCCGAGGCTGTAGTGGGGAGGTTCAGTAGCGGTGATGCGGCTATTCTCGTACAAATTCAATTTTGTGTGCTTATTGCTACAACATTCATACTTTCTGGCTTGTTCGAGGTTAGTGCAGGTGCACAGAGGCACAAGAAAAGGTTGCCAACACCTAGAGATTATGAAAGTTTTGATGTTTGTGAGACTCCTTTGCATTCCCATTGGATTTACTTGAAACCATTTAACTGCATTCCTTTTTTGATTTCTGGTTACAACTATGTGGTGGGGGTGTATTCTTTTCTTTCCTCTGGCTACTTACTTCCTGGTTTCAGTTATTTTGGGGTTCAACATCTCACACAAAGGCATACTCTACTTGGACCCGATCTTTTATACAGAGCATGAGAACTCAGGCCATGTGCATAGTGTTTCATTTTCGATTTATGTGGATGTTGGTGGACTCCTTCAGGTGGAAATCTACTGTGCATTCTTTTAGTTTCTGGACCATAAGGAACATTACTTGGGTTGATTTAGATTTTGCTTCATATTTATACCTTGCCACCAGCTGGTTTTTGCTACCCACCACATTACTGGACATTAAAGCTTCTCAACACTTTACAGCAATTCGCTTGCCAAGCCATGGAATTCTTTTCACCCAACTATGGGATTTTTGGTTCTCGTCAATAGTGAATTATATCCAGGCAGAGTCTCTTCTGTTGGGAGTTACCCTGCTTGTTTATACTGATGCTCATATTCTTCTTACACAATTTCCTTCTTGCGCATTCGTTGCACCAAAGGTATACTTCTTCATATACATGATTTTGGTTACTTCGATGTGTACTAGTTTACCTATTGCTGTGTATATTCGCCTCTTATTTGACCGTGGTAAAGATATTCATGTGGAGTGGTGGTCCTCTTATGCTAGAAATATCTCCAAATTCTATGTTGCATCTTGTTTGATTGCTAATAATGTGTTGATTTTCACGAATGCTTATGATGGCAAATCTGCTCATGAACTGATTTTGGAATTTGAGTACCATTTCGTTATGTGGTTTGGAATCTCTCATGTGTTTGAGTTTTTTCTAAATAGAGAAATGTGTGATGCTAGACATCAGGTTATTGAAATGCCGCAACAAGATTATATTCTTTGGTTTATTTTGATACTTCGAATGGCAAGGAAAAATGAGGTTGGCCGTAAACCAGAGTTGTTTGGTCAGTTGCTTCTCAGGGTTACTAATCTTTCTCACATGATGATACTTTACAAGCAAAACCTCTTCAGTGGTTTTCACACTGCAATTTACACTATTTTATTGATGCTCTTACCGTTGCTACCACAGATGAATCTTACACACTCGCAGTTTTCGGCCACGAGTTTTACTCCATGTCATTTTCGGGTGGCTATAGGTGGAGTGGAAAAACTACACCATTCAATCTCACCTAAGTAAAACGCCGATATGAAATAGGGTATTAGTATGAGTACTTATCCAATTGGAGGTGTTGATGATTATAGGGATGCAGTTACCATGGACAACACAGCACAACCGGGTTCAGGTCAATGGTGGACTTTACAGAAAAGCACTCCTTCCTTGTGGCCATTTTCCTTTGCCATTTCTTTTGCAGACAATGGACCTGTCCTCGCGGCTAGTTTTCTCAACATGTACCTATATAAGAGAAGAGGGTGCCCTAGAAAATCAGTTCACATCCTTGAGGACAAGGATGTTTCCAATGAGTGGGGATTGTCATGTACCTACATAAGAGAAGAGGGTGCCCCTTATCATAATCCTGGTGGTAGTTAGTATTTAATATTAATTATTGATTAGTAGTTTAATTAATAGTTAATGATTCATTGTAGTAGACGGTTAAGATGTAACCATGTGGCTTAGTGATCGTTAGATCTAGTTAGGGAAACGTAGTTATAAAGAGTGAGAGTCTGTAATTAAAACTTTAAGCAAATTATAATGAAAATTATCGATTTATCGATTTAGGTTGTGTTCTTCGGAACCAATAGGCTTGATTCGTGAGAATTGAGATATTATCAGTGTTTATGATCCAAACCATGTTATTGTACATCTAGGTACATAACATAGCTTTCCAAAAATTGGTTCACTAGGTACTAGGATCGGTTACCACATAATTATGGCATTCAATATTCAATGTTAGATGAAAATCTGATTAGATTCAAGCTAATATCTTTCAACTGTTAGATCGAACTTAGCTTGTTATACACCAATGAAATGTACCTTTATGTAGGTTTAAATAACCGTACCTAAACGTGTACACCATGTTGGCTCAACAGTAGTTAAACGAGGTTAGCTTTATGAACACTCTCATCTCAACCCTATTCATCTTAACCATAACTAGTTCAAATGACTCAAATGAAACTAGTTAAAGAGTTGTTCAATTGCTATATTCTCATTGAATTATACAAGAACACAATTGAAGCAAAATCGGTTTGATTTACTCGAATCAATTCATGAACATTATATCCGCGGTTTGCAAAGTAATGCATTTCTTAATATATAAATGTAGTAGTTCATGAACAAACCAATTCTAGAACTTTAACCACTCAAGTATGCGAACTTGTACGCATACTTAAGTAGCCGGTCTGAGTTTGGGTTCGCCAGTATGCGAACGTGTACGCATACCTTAGTACACTTCCAAAACCTACCTGAAATTCCCTGACCTATAACTTACGCAAGTATACGTACCGGTATGTGTACTTGGTACACGGAATTTCACAACTACAAGTACGCATACGGGTATGCATACTTTAGTTCCGGTCATGGATCACATACATGCAAGAATGCACACTATGTTCATAATCCAATAGTTCTAATCTTTATTTCAATCATTGAAACTTTCTTAGAGGATGAAAATAGCCGTTTTCACACACTATTAGCATCAAAGCAATTTTGAAGTTATTGAAATAATCATAACGAAACATTCCAAGTCTACATCAAATGATTGTATCACACAAATCATGTAAGATGTTACTTGGTAATTTTCACATGATCATCTTTTGACTTTCGTCAAGAATATAAGATGAACTTAGTTGAAGCGAAAGCTTACCAACACATATTTCGAGAAATGTGTAAGCGAGTTAAACTCAGCTCGAAATATCAAATGTGTATAATAGAAAACTATAGAGTACTATGACTTATGTCTCAATATAGGAGATAGAGTATAAATAGACTTTCCAAGTGATAGATGAGTTTTAGTCTCCACATACCTTTTTTTGATGAAGTTCCACAAGCTCTCCTTAGTAGTTCTTCGTCTTCAATTGATGAACGTCGTGAAGTCTAATGCTCAACTACACAATATGTCTTAGTCCGAGACATCACTATAAGTAGACTAGAAACCAATACTTATAGTTTTGATCACTAACATTGACAAACAAGCTTGAGATAGCAACACTTGCGAGTTCGACCGAGCAGTGCTCTAACAAGTCCCTCATCACATATCCTGCACCATTAGCTCCAGAAATTTCATCATAAGCTCCATTAGTATTACATTTTATCTAGCTAAAAGAGGGGGGCATCCACTTGTCACATAGACCAATAGAAAAAAGGGGTAGGGCTAGCTAAGCAAGGCTTCATAGTCAAGAGCATAGATGTAGCTCTACTTAAAAAAACTAAGTGATTTTATTTAAGATTTTGAAAGACTAGATTATTTCTACTGCTCCAGAGAGACCAAAGAACAGAAACAAAGAAACATTGATCCTCATCAGGGAGTTTTGACACAGGATCAGTAAGCCAAAACACCAACTAGTCAATGAAAGAATTATTTTGAAAAACCTGAGTATTAATACAAAAAGAGGAAAAAAACCAAATACGACTGGCAAAGGGGCAGATGATTAAAGATATGAGAGTAGAAATTCTTAATTATTGACCGTCCACCTTGTTTTGTTTATAAGAAAAACTTGGACGATAAACAGTCTTCCGTATAGCGTGAAAATACTGCATCCCCACGGTGGCCAGACACTCTTTCACCAAATGAGCATACCACGCTCATGTGTGGTTGATAAGAGCAACTCCAATGGGCACATCAAACAGCTCAGTTTGGTGATTATACACCTACAATGGGACTGGCAAACCACTAAAATGGATAAGAAAACCCTCAAATAAAAAGTTTTGTACATCGCGGCTCATATAGAGTCGATCGGTTCCACTTGAGACGACCTGCTTCATCAGAGACGATCATCCCATAGAGGGCCAAGGCTCGTTTGACTGAAAGCCGAAGGTCATCTCACACAGAGCCGGTCGGTTCCTACTACCCTGACAACGACTAGGAACATCCAACGGCTATGAATCCCCCCCACCCTCTATAAATTGAGTTGATTTCAACACTAAAATTACACATTCTCCACCTTCTACACTTACAAATTCTTCATAATTTCACTTTAATCTTCATCATTTAATCTCAAAAAATGGTTGCCCGAGTTCGTGGTCCAAAGTTTTCTTTAAAGAAGATTTAGCAATTTGCACAACTTATGTTACACAAACAAGACATGGTATCCATGGTGTTATGAATTTTACGCAAGCGACTTTCTGGCAACAAGTTTTTGAAATGTTCATTGCAGAAATGGGGAATCTGACGGGCCGTGACGTTAATATAGTGAGTTATTGTTTTAAATAATTTATCATGACGTCCACCAATTTCTTAATATGGTGATGCAAGTTGACCGAAATAGGATGAACGGTGAAACCCAAGATGGAGTGATCCAAAGAGCTGCCATTTCTTTTACAAGTTATAAACTTAGATAATAATAAGAACTCAATTAAGTAGATCAATAAAAATCTATCACAATCTTTGGCCCCCTGGTTTTCTTCATCTGACGTAACCTTCGTTCAACGTGCCCTTGAATAGTTTTTCTTTTGTTTTTGAATTTTCGGTTGTTAACTTTCAAAACTGGAGCTTTTCTTTGCTCATTTTGCTGGATTAACTTCTATAACTTGCACAAATCTTTCATTTTTACCATTTTCATTTTTTTTGAAATTACCACAGATTTTGTTTTCAGCAGCCTCGAGTTTTGCTTCACAGAAAATATAAATTGCCTTATGAGACATTTCAAAAGAAAAATTAGTGGAAAAAATTCAAGAGAAAATTGAATTTTGGTGTGAGTTGTACGTTTAGATGGGTTAGATATTTACAGGGAAAAAAATAGCCGTTTGAAAATATGACCGTTGCCGGCTCAGATGGAGACAAACAGCTCAGTGTGAGACGAGGCTCGGTTCATGGTGCACCGATTCTCGGCTCGCCTCAATGTCCGCTGAGTGTCTGTTCAATGCGAGACGGTCGTTTCCAACTGTGACGACCGGCTTACTTGGATTCGAAAAGGAAAATTTGTTGGTTGGTCCTAGGCCCATATAGTTATTTATAGTAGGGTCCAAACGGAATTTTCTTTTATTTGGAAGTCCAAAATTAATTGAAAACATTGAAATGACCATAATACCCCCTATTGCCAAACGTGTGAGCCTACACCATCATTATATCGAGTACATATCTGCTGCACTGCTTACAAATTTGAGTACATATTTTTATACTACACTGCTCACAAATTCGAGTACATATCTGCTGCACTGCTTAAAAATTTTAGTACATATCTTCTATACTACAGTGCTTACGAATTCGAGTACGTATCTGTTGCACTGTTTACAAATTTGAGTACATATTTCTATACTACACTGCTCACAAATTCGGGTACATATCTGCTGCACTGCTTACAAATTTGAGTACATATCTTCTATACTACACTGCTTACAAATTCGAGTATATATCATCTTACAAATTCGAGTATATAAATTCGAGAATATATATATATCTCACCGCTTATAGGTAGAGTATATGTCTGTTAGAATCAATGAAAAATAAATTAGAAAACATACTACATCACATATATTGTAGGATCATACCAAATTAATCTCTAATATTTTTTCAATACAGTATTAAATCAAAAATAAAGGAAAACCTATATATACACAGTAAACACAGAATAAGTTATACAAAACTAACACATATTTCAGTATTCTGCATACGTACTCATGGATCAAACAAAAAATGATGGAAAAATCTGAATAAAATAAAATCAGGAGAAGTTTTTATCAGTACGACGTATACGTACTGCATATTCATGAACTAAAAATCAACTACATGTAAAGAGGAATTGATGAATCTATGGATATAACATAATCAAAGCACATATTTCAGTATTTTGCATACTACTCATGAATCAGTTTTATTTCGGTATTCCATATATGTACTGCCAAAATCATAAGAATTAACTAACTAAAATCTATGTATAAAACAGATTCAAAAAGCAGTTTTTCAGTATTCAATATATGTACTGCTAATTCACTATCTAAAACAGCTCCATGAAGAAAAATAACATAATCGAGAGAGTCTTATTTCAGTATCGCATATACGTACTACGGATGAAACAACAACAAATGATAAAACTAAGAATAAAACATAATCAAAAGCAGTTCGTATCAGTATGCCACATATGTACTGCTGATTCATGAACTAAAAAACAAACCGCATGTAATGAATCTATCAAAAAAACATAATCGAGAGTCTTATTTTAGTATCGAAGATATGTACTTATGGATCAAACCACAACAAGTGATAAAACTAAGAATAAAACAAAATCAAAAGCAGTTCAAATTAGTATGCAACATATGTACTGCCGGATAATACCCGTGAAACAACAAACAAACATGATTTTGAGAAAATAAAGAAACGAAAATAACAAGATAATCAAATTGAAAGTTCAAATAAGCTAAAACAATCATAATCTAACCCAAAAAAAATCGAATAATTACGATCAAGATTCATAAAAACATTACGTCATATACGAACTGATGGTTAATACACAACCAAAACTGAAACCAAACCTACAGATGCATAGTAAACACAGAAAAACAGTACGTCATATACGTACTGATGGTTAATACACAAAAGCAAACTGAAACCAAACCAAAAGCCAACAAAAATGAAACTAAAATATCAGATCTAGTAACGAAATGAACATAAAACATGATTTTATAACTAGATCTGAACTATTTTCATCAAAAACTACCAGTACATCATATACGTATTGATGATTAATATACAAAATCAAACTAAAAACAAATCAAAAACCAACAAAATGAAATTAAAATATTAGATCTAATCAAGCACGAAGACCGGAAAACATAATCAAACATCAACTAATTAATGATTAGATCAACTTACCAAAAGCTCCATATAAAGAATCGATCTTGGATTCGTGAATCGATCAAGAACTTATAAAAATCTTCATCACCAGAAATTTTTCATAATACACAAACGAGAGAGGATGAAGAAAACAAATTGGATTTCATCAAAATCCAGCAGCAGCAGTGAGAGGAAAGAGAAAAGAAAAAACAAATCTGGAAAAAATAATCAATCCCGTGTTTATATATTTATTGCACTAAAGGTTAGTTTGGGTATTATAAATATGTACACCAATAGTCTCGCACGTGTCTAGGACTTGGGAATAAATTTTGGGTCAATTTTTTTTTCTTCTTTAAAATTATGGACCTCCGGTTACTGGGCTTTAATCGGTGGACCCGCCACTAACTAATACCATTATAATAGTACCTATAGGTAATTCCTACATTCGAAAAACCCTTTCCCCACGGCCCAAAACTCAGTTTGTCCATCTCCCCTCCTTTAAAATGCTAAGTCATATGAGCTCCCACGTCGCACGGTGAGTGTGACACCCCCCTCAAATTAAATTAGATAAAAGCTTTCACACAGAGCAATTCTGGAGAGGACAAGTGGTGGGACTCTATTGGTCGGAGAATTAAAATTTGAATTACACTCTGTTTACATGATGTATTTAACTGGCCGTTTATAACACCGTTAGCAAAAACGTGGGTATACAACACTTATGTGAGTATTTGCAGCTAACTAATAACTTACACTTGGTTTACACCAAAAAACTTAACTGTATGTAACTGACGTCCGTTAAGTGTACAATACACACGTAAAAAAATTTAAAATATTAGGGCTTTCCTTCTTCCCATAAGCAAAAGATACGGAAGTTTTCTTCTTCCTTCATTCCGAGTTCACACAGAGGTTTGATGGCGGTGTTCATCAAATCAATCACTGAGAAAAGGAGCTACAATAGCTATTCGTTCTTTATTCATAATCAAAAGAAGTGATCTTTGTTCTACCAAAGCTACATGAGTTATTATTCTTTGCTCAAGTCGTAGCAACAATCCGTCATTGAGACAAAGCTTTTGGAAAAGAAATTTGTTCTTGGAGTTTGCTGCTGGTTTGGATCAGGGAAAAAGGTACATGAATTCCTCTAAACCCCTTATGCAATTATTATTAACATCTATGAACATGAAGTTGGGTTTTGATTAAAATTTTGCTTTGGTTAGGTGTTCTGTGGTTGATTTGGTGAATGTTTTTGATGGTTAGATTAATGATTAATATGAGTCATTGGGTTTCAATCCAATTCAATTTTGCAAGGAATTTGAGCAAGAAACATATGTGACAGAGCTATCTCCATCATCAGCTCAGAGAACGAATATCAAGTGTTTGTAATAATGCCTGAACCATCAGTTCTTCACCAAAAGTAATTGATGTAACCGATAATTCTGATAGGTGTTGCCATGGGTTCTGTGGTTCAGTTTTGGTGGTTGTCAGCTATCTTCGTGGTCATCCAAGAGCTCTTCGGGAACGAGTTTATATTTTGTCTGTTTTGGTTAACAACCTATCTCAGTCGAAGCCTTGGCCTTTACCAGTTTCCATCTTAAGAAGTTTGGCCTGGAAGGTGGATTTCAGCATCATTTATTTCCACAAGGAACTAAAGAAAGTATTCCTTAGGGGAAATCTTTCTAAAGTTAATTATGCAGTTGCTGAGAACTTATGTCAGGAAGGAGCAAAGGTATAACTTATACATTAGATTACATAAACCATCATAACTTTTAAACGTTTATAACATCTGTTCTTAATCTTTTCTATCATATGAATAGGTATTTGTGGTTTCCAATGATAATCTCCAGAAGTTAAAATTTAGATTTCCCACTGTGTTGTGGAATATTTTGACCTTATAAGTAGTCACACTCAAAAGGTAACGTTTGAATGAGTGTTCTCAATGTTTGAATGACTGTTTCCAAATGTGTTTTAACAATTTTTAGAGACCCAACATAGAAAAAACCCAATATGTGCAGATTTAAGTGATTCAATGAACTAAGTGCTTATAGACACGGGGGACTCGGTAGTTAGGCAAAGTGATGCATGCTGACATGTATAATCTAGGGAAGCTCATAATCGGAAGTGATACACACACCGCGGGTTGGATCCCGCGGTGTGTACCGCAAGAGACAAATATTAAAAACCTTAATGACCCGGCGGTTTTGTAGGGGGTGGGTTTAGTGTGGGTCCCACCCCTCTCTCTCACACACTCACTTCATGGTATGGCTCCCGGGAATCAACCCGCGGGATACCAATCATTTCCGGCTCATAATGCCCTGTGTGAGTAGACAGCTGAACAAACATATCCTATTGACCGATGTTGAGAGTGATAAACTAAAGTTAAGTTTCTCCAAGTTTTTTTTATTTTTTATTTTGGGTACTATAGGTATGTGTGGTGGAATACGGAGAAGATTGACAGAAGATGAGCATAAACAGGCACCCAAAAGAAAGCATTTCATACCAGTCTCACAGTTTCCAGTAAAGAAAACTAGAAAGGCTCAATCTATTGCACCACTCCTACATTGGTTATTCCTATAGCTCTAGAAAATGTGCATGCACATGAGTTCTTCATTCATCAATTTTGTTTAATGAGGTTGTGACAAGGTTGTTGTTGGATGGAACTTTTGATACTTTCGGGAGATCCGGTGTTAGAGAGGAAAATGTTGTAGGTTATCTCTTTGAAATATAACATGTTGCAAGTTTGTTTTGTGTTAAATAAAGAATCTGAATTTGAAACGAATTCTTGCATTTATTGACTGGAAAAGTTGTCACTTACGGTCGAAGACTTCTTTCACGGCCTAATTTTTTGCCACATTCAGCTGTTTCTTATTTTGGTACATTGCCACCAGAACCAAAGTACCAAACAGAACTTATCGGGATGGGGTGGGGCACGCGAAACCAAATCAAAAATCCTAAGCGATCGGAGGGACATCTTATTCTTTTAACCACCTTTTCTGTAAGTATTGAACGAAGATAAAAAAAATTCACCAAATCAAAAATCCACACCAAATCAAACATGCATCGTGATGGGTAGGCAAAATAAAAAAAAATGCAAAAAAATGCACGGCGAAATAAAAAATGCACGACGATTAGGGCGAGGCATATTTTTCTTTTAACCATCTTTTCGAACTCTGTCTTCATTGAACAAAGATAAAAAAAAATGCACCAAATCAGAAATCCTAAGCGGCGGGGCGAGGCAAAGCCGAGCCACACCAAATCAAAAATGGATCGCGACGGGGCGGGGCATCTTTTTCTTTCAACCATCTTTCTGAACTCTGTCTTTATTGAACAAAGACTAAAAAAATAACGCACCAAATCAGAAATCTAAGCGGTGAGGCGAGGCGAAGCGAAGTGACACCAAATCAAAAATAATCCACCATCAGAAATCAAAAATGCATCGCGACAGGGCGGAGCGAAGCCAAGTGACGCCAAATAAAAAGGCACGACGGAGCGTGACGAAGCCGCATCACACCAAATAAAAAATATGGTTAAAAAAAATGATGGGGATGGTTTTCGGGTCCGCCCAGTGTGTAGCACGGGCACTAAATCTAGTCCACCTGGATAGGCATATTATCAAATTTACTGTGTCCCATTCAATGTAGTTAATATCGGATACCGGTTTGTCTCGGCCGAGGACCGGTACACTGGTACAACATTGTATCGGGGAGATTTCGGTTTCAAATATCGGTACAATTTCGACTCTAAATTTATATTTAAAATTTTTATACTTCGTAATAAACATTTGCTTCAGACGATGCAATTTATTTTTTGTGTTTTTTTCTTCAAAATGAAGTGTCATCGACTCGTTTAGCTTTTGGAGTTTGCAGGAGCCGGGGAATTTTGCATCTCACGTACACGTGGCAGTACAGATGGCTTATAGGAAAAGGTCCATACTCAAGAGTAAAGAAAATCTAGGCTAGAGTGTATCATCGTATAAACTAAAACATGAACTATTTTCAGTTACCACCACCTCCACGGCTCCACCCACCGTCTTCAATTACAACTCTAAACATTAACGATTAGAAAGATCATGCTGCTTAGCTTTGGCCATTGATCTTTTAAGGAAATATTTTATGGGTCTTAATCTTGTTATATGATCTGTAATTGGAATTCCGCTGCTTTGAAATGCAATCAACTAATTTTTTGAAGATCCAAAAGGTGAATTTAATCTTAGATTCTAGATTGAGGATGAGTTTCCATATTTTGTTGATTCTCTAATCTCTATATAGCTTGGATTAAATATCCATTAATTGAATGCCCACATAAAAAATTCATCTCTGAATAATTGGATTTGTATTAAACTTCTATTTTGGTGATTAATTTGAGTTTGTGATTCGGTGATTTATTGATTAGTATTAGTCGCATTGATATTTCCAGCGTAGTTAGGTGATATGGTGGTGGTAGCGATATCAGTGGCGGTGGAGGCAATGGTTATTAGGGGGTTCTGATGAGCATCAATTGAATCTCGCCATTGAGATTGAGAAGAAGAATTTTTTCGGCTGCAAAGAAGGGTTTCTGATAATTGTTTTGATGGACATTCAGTGAGAATCATGAGATTTAGAGATTTTATCACATCAGAGAATTCCTAAATTTCCCTGATGCTCATAGAAAATTCTGAAACTAGCACATATCGGAAAATCAGTTGTACCGTTTTCGTGTATATCGGCCGATATTATCGGCAGAAAATCGTATCGCGATATTGTTGTTTCCGTTTCGCTCTCCCACCGGTACCGATAATATCGCCGATATTTCGGCCGGTACAGACGATATTGACTACACTGGTCCCATTGGCCATTGAACTTTTTTTTTTTTTTTTGATGCCAAAGAATGAGTTTTATTAAACTAAATGAGATACATTGTCTGCTAGCAGAAGGTTTTCAATCATGCTAGGAGGTTTATCAAACCGCGACTTTAGAAACCCTAAATTTCCTGCTGTATTTAGCTAATCTATCAGCAGGTTTATTACAAGTTCTAGAAACATAGTGACATTCCCAGAATGGGATAGTTTTAAGATATTCAATGGCATCTAATAGAATGCTTTCGTTTTCCCATGCTATCACCGGGAGCTCGATTATTAATGTATCTTTCAATTCCTTGTAAGTCGGTTTTCAATAACTACATGAGAGTGCCGCAATTCCCTTCCCCACTTGACTGCATCAAGGAACGCCATGCATTCTCGCTTGTGTTCTCGAATCCTTCATTCCCCGCATAGCATTTGGCAGAGCTTCCCGCCAATTACCTGCAAAATCCCGTAGGATGAGAGCAACTCCTGTTAGACTGTTATTTAAGTCGTAAGATGCATCACAGTTAATAGTAAAGAAGGGAGAAGCAGATGGACTCCAGTGCAGGTTAATAGGAGTATGAGACCCAGTTAAAACTCTAGGCTTTTGTTTAGTGTTCAGTTGCTCTATGTATGAAGCAAAACTTGTAGCCTTTGCAGCTACAGTTTGAGGGTTTGCCTTTTTCTGTTGGAACTGAAGATCACATCGTGCATTCCAGATAGACCACGACACTATCATGGCTAGATTAAGCCAATTAGTGTTCAAACTATTCTGCTTCACTGTATTTATCCAGGCTTCAAACGTTGCAGCAATATTCGTGTGAACTGTTGATAAAACTGACGACCCTCCAGGGATAAGCATCCACACGGCTCTAGAGAAATGACATTTGAAGAGAACATGTATTGTATCTTCTTCATGCTGGTTGCAAAGTGGACAGGCTCTGCTAATATGTCTGTTTGAAGATGAGAGTCTCACGTTTGTTGGCAAGATATCAGCAAGGCACTTCCACCAAAAGTGTTTTACTCGCGGCCAGATTTGAATATCCCATAAGTCTTTCCATCTGACTTCAGTGTTGTGTATTTTGACAGACACATCTGTGTCTCCCAGGCTGATTTCATGGAGCTTGTTATACGCTGACTTCAATGTGAAGATTCCATTCCTTGTAAGGTTCCAAATAAGCTTATCATCACCGCTTCGGTATTCGCATCTCCGTGTATTAAGTTTGCAGTTTCTATGTCAAACAACTCTTGTACAAGAGGAGTGTTCCACCGCTACCTTCTCGGGTTATTAACTCTTTCACCCATATGTAATCTTCACTGTTTTGAATTCCTTGTTTTGGGATCGGTGGCTCAGACATGCCAACCACCCAAACATCAAGCCAAATTTTCACTTTGTCGCCTATACCCACTCTCCATCTCAGAGCTTAGCTTTAATAAGGGGATTTGCTTCTGCACACCCCTCCAGGACCAAGAACAGTTGGCTTTATAGTTTGTATGAAGCATGGTAGAACCAGAGAAGTATTTGGCTTGCATTGCTCTCACCCATTGATCATCTGGGTTGATACATATCCTCCAGGCTGCTCTGACTAGGAGGGCTTGGTTTAAGATTTTTAAATCTCTAAAACCTTGTCCTCCTAAATTCTTGTGTAGACCAAGTTTTTTCCATGAAGTGATGTATGTTCCTCTTTTTTCCGTAAATCCCCACCAGAAATCCCTTTGTAATGCATCAATCTGTTTTGTCGTTTCAACTGGCAGCTGGAGACAACTCATAGAATATGCAGGGATGGTATTTGTCACAGTTTTGATCATCATGGACCTGCAACTTTGAGACATGGATTCGCCATTCCATTTAGTTAATCTTCCTTTGACTCTTTCCACTGCACCCTTGAAGCGCTCATTTTTTTCTTTTCCGATGAGAAGTGGGAGACCAAGATATCTTTCATTTGACGACATTCTGGGAACTTTAAGTCTTCTAGTAAGGATCCTACAAAACCTTTGCGGAACATTTATGCTGTAATGAACACTAGATTTGTTAAAGTTCACTATCTGGCCCGAGGCTTCTCCAAAAGCTTTGACAATTTCCAGCAAATTGTTGACGTTATGCATGTCAAGATTTATGAAAAGCAGGCAATCGTCTGCGAAGAATAGATGAGAGATGGATGGGGCACCTTCAGCTATTTTGATACCTTGAATTTTGTTGCTTTGCTCGGCATGAATTAACGGCGTGAAAAAGCCTCCATGACTATGATGAACAAATAGGGTGATAAAGGATCCCCTTGCCTCACACCTCGTGATGGTTTGTAAGCATGACACGGAGAGCCGTTGAGAAGTATGGAGATTTGAGTAGTGCTTATGCATTGCATTATAAGTTGACACCACTCATGACTAAAGCCCATCTCGTAGCATAACATCGCTTAAGAAAGACCACTCAAGTCTATCGAAGGCCTTGGACATATCCGGTTTCAAGGCCGGATGCTTTGAGTTCTCCTTCTTATTTTTCATTGTGTGCACAATTTCTTGTGCAAGATGAATATTGTCTGATATTTGTCTTCCTAAGACATAGGCAACTTGTAGCGGAGAGATGATTTTCTTCATAACTTTCTTCATTCTTGAGGACAAGATCTTTGAAATTATCTTGTAAGACGTGTTACAAAGAGCAATGGGGCGAAGATCGGATGGGTATTGTTTATTCTTTGTTTTAGGGATAAGAGTAACATTGGTTGCATTCAAACTTTTAAGAATGTATCCGGATACGGAAGAACTGCTTTACCATTTCCAAAACATCATTCCCAACTATCTCCCCAAAGGGTTTTGAAGAAACCTGGTGGAAACCCGTCCGGACTGGGCTTTCCAAGATTTCATGTCTTTCACGCCTTTATTATTTCGAAGATCATCCCAATACGAACTAGCTCCATGTTGTCTTGATGAGTGATTGTTTGAGGAATGCACTCAAGAATAGCCTCGTTTTTTTCCGGAGAAGTGGTTGTGTGCGGGGAGTCAGTAATGATCCGTAAGAAGTTTCTCCAATTGCCTCTTGTGGTACACCAGTTCCCATTATCATCTTTTAGTGCTGCTATATTGTTTCTGGAACGTCTTCTATTTGCATTTGCGTGATGATATTTAGTGTTTCTGTCCATCTCTAGGAAATATTCATCTCTGGATTTCTGTCCCCAATATTCACTCTGGATTTGATGCCAGTGTTCTATTTGGTTCTCCACTTGTATCACTTGTATGTTGGTGTTGTTGTTTGGAGTTTGTTGTTGGACCGCCTCCAGCTGTTGATGTAATAGAAATATATTGCTATGGATATTACCAAACTTATCTTTGTTCCACTTAGAAACATATCTGCGTGTGTTACTAAGTTTTCTTGAGAATTGATAAGCTTTAGAACCCTCCACAGGCAGACTCCATGCAGATGCAACTTCGCCCTTGAGTGTATCATCTTTCTCATAACATTGGAAGTATTTCCAGTTCCTTTTATTATGACTAGTGGAGGAAGAAGTATCAAGCATAATGGGACAATGGTCTGACCCAAGTTGAGCCAGGTGAAAAAGTTTCGCGTCTTGGAAGTGAATAATCCAATCGCCATTTACCAAAGCTCGATCAATCCGAGATCTTCTAACCCCGATACCATGCACATTGCTTGACCATGTAAACGATCTTCCACAATAACCAAGATCTTCTAGGCCTGCTTCGTGTATTAGACTGACATATTTTGCGTCTCTTGAAGAAGAAATAGTTGAGTTAGAAGTACTTGGATTACCAGAAAAATTTACAGAGATCCGAGTTCTGTCTTCATTTTCAAAAACCAAATTTAAGTCTCCAATAATGACCCACGGCTTCTGAATATTTCGTCGAGATTCTTGATGTAATTCCATTGTAACTCTTTATTTGTAGGATATGAAGACCCGTATATACGGGTTAATAAATATTCTGGCTTCGAAGGGTCGTCTTGCACCAAGCAGTTAATAATCCAGGACTCTGCATGCACAACTTTAAAGTGAAATCCGTCTTTCCAGAGGAGTATTAATCCTCCAGCTAGACCAATAGAAGATACAAGTTTGCTATTAGGGTATTTCAAGGGTTTTATGAATTTTCTCATTTTTTCTGCACCTATTTTTGCTTCTGAGATGAATATAACATCAGGATTGTGACGATATATTAGATCCTTAAGATGATCCCTAGTGGTCTTACTAGAGAATCCCTGGCAATTCCATGCTAAGACTCTCATATTTGTTATATTATGAGGGTCACTAAATAAACCTATACACTTATTGTAATTTATGACACAAAAATGAATGCAAGAGAATAATAAAATGCAGTGATTTAAATTAAGAGTGTGTAAAGAAATAGTTACCGCGAGATTATGCTCCTCTTGATTTTGAAGGGTATCCATCCTTGTGTGTTCATCTCTTGGAACTCCGGTATTATCTTCCACAACATCCATTAATTCAGCACCAGGAGTATTGTTGGTAGCAGCATTATCAACCCCTCCATGGATAGTTAAAATGGGGCCTTGAATTGAAGGGTTAGAGCCATTGTTTTGAGTGACTTGGTTCCTAGCCCTTTTGGTGATTCTGCTTGCTTCAGAGTCATCCGTTGTCTCCATGTCCTTCTCAACATCGACAAAATCATCTTCAAGATCTTTTTTCCTTCATTTATCTCCACAAATGTCACTTCTTTCTTAGCAATACAATGGGCTTCATATTCCTCTTCTGTCATAGCTCTTTCTCTTAAGATTTCTGCTACTTCTTCGCATTTTTCATCATCATGATCTATGACATAGCACTTGTCGCAAAGACTATGAGGTTGCTTAATCCAATGGTATCTTATCCAGATTGGATCACCTGAATTTGAGTTCCACCATTCACCCCTTTTAAGGGGTTTTTTAAGTTCTATCTCTACACGAGCCGTGATCATGTTACCAGCTCTTGGTCTGCAATTTTTTGGATCAGTTGATATTTTGGTTCCTAAATCGCATATGGCTTCGTCAACCACTGATACATGATGATGTTCCAATAGGAGGCCCTTGAATTGAACATTCCATGCTTGTGACCTGAACTCATAATCTTTGTAGGCTTTTTCCGTGGTGTATTCTTCTAAAGCTAGAAGACTTTTCTGGACATTCCAAGGAGTTTTCTTCAGGATATCCTTCATGTCTTTTTGAGAATTGAATTTGAAAACAAACAGGTATTTTCCTACAACTTTCATCTCCCTTTTGCGGTAGTTCTTCCATAGGATGTTCAGTTCTTCCTTGATGCTTGCAGTTTCTATCTCATTATCATCATCACAAGCTTGCTGATCAAACTGTTATTCCATTCAAGAGCAGTGCGCGATCGGGTTTTGGAAGAACCAATAGCACTTCGTTGTTTCTTATCGTAGCACCCTTCATCTCAATCCGTGATATTGCTAATACTTGTTGTTTGCGACTCCATTAAGTTTCCACTGGACTCTTCGAGATTAGGGTTATTTAGATTAGGGTAGCTATAGGTTTTCCAGTATTTCTCTTTTCCTTTATATGACGTCTGGAGATAAAAATAGTAAATGGGATTATAATGTTTCCAAAAGTTTGGTACAGAATAATTCGAGGGAGTTATTGAATATATTCTGTAAAAGAAGGAATGCATGGAGGCCGAAAAATAATGATTTTTCCTATAGTTACGGACGCTTATAAAGCAAAACCTGAGGTTTGAATTCTCCATGTCTGGATCGGATTATGACTCGGTAGAAAGGGATGAACTCTCATGGATTCAAATATATGATCTGAGGTGTAATGTTGTTTCTCATACTGAGGAATACTCGATGCTTGTGTTTTGTTGTTTAGCAAAATTGCTGTTTGAAGATATGCAATACCTGGCAATATAGCCATGTTTGACAAAAATGTCAGGAGGATTATTCCAAAATGACACACAAAGATCCAACACTGGAAGGGATCCATCATAAAATCAAGAGGGGACCTGCAAATTAGCAATTCATTAAAACTATTAGTGCGAGACTTGAAGAGGAAAACCAATGGATCAAAAAAGAAGAAAGAAAGTAAAAATTTTCATATCATGAACAGATCAAAACTAAAACACTTATGGCTGAAGATCAAACACCAGAAAAAGGAGACAAAGTTAAAACTTTAAAGAAATTAAAAACTAAAACATTATTGAAGAACTTAATGCATGATGAAGAACATGTTCCCACAGAGCAGAGAACTTAGGGTTTCAATCCATTGGCCATTGAACTTGCTCTAAGTAATTTTACTTTAGGTAAAATATCAATCGGTACGGCCCCTTAAAAACCCAAGCCCAAGCGCTTTGAAAACCAAGACGCCTGGGAGAGTAGATAAAAACGAATCTTTGAATGCTGACACCCTCTGCAAACTTGCTATACACGGTAATAGCAGACAATCACATCACCCCTGAAAAGCACAACTTCAAAATGCCTATTTCTACATCACTAGGGTTTTATGAGAGACTAGTACTGTACTCTATTCAGCTCTTCATTTCTAGGGTTTTGTTTATTATATCTTCAACACCCCCCAAATCATCAGAGGAAATGAAGGATTTGAAGATCGCTGAGAGTACCAAATCTGAAGAAAAAGAAGCAGTAGTAACTGGATCTGCTCAAAAATCTGAAAATGAAGCTGGATCTTCATCATCATCATCATCAACATCATTAACTAAATCTGAGAAGAAGAAAAAGAAGAAGAATAAGAACAAATCTGAGAAGAAAAGGAATAAGAACAACAAGAAGAGGATGATTGTTTTGAAGAGTGCTGATGACAAAGAATTTGAAGTGGAAGAATCAATTGTTATGTTATCTGAAACAATCGAACACATGATTGAAGATGATTGTGCTGGGAATGGTATTCCATTACCAAATGTTACTAGTGATGTTCTGGAAAAGTTATTGAGTTTTTGAAGATACATGGTCCTGTTAAGGAGTATCTCTGTAAACCTGGTACGATAGAAGTTAAAGATGAGATTGATGAAGAAGAGTGTGAGAAGGTTCTTGCAAAATTGGAGGAGTTTGATCAGGAGTTTATTGCTGGATTGGAGTCTGATCAAGTACTTTTTGATTTGATCTTTGCTGCTAATTACTTGGCTATAAGGAATTTGATGGAGTGTACTTGTCAATTTGTTGCTGACAAGCTCAGAGAGATGAAGCCGGAACAGGTAAGGGACTATCTCCGAATTGAAAATGATTATTCTCCTGAGCAAGAGGCTAAGGTTAGGGCTGATAATGCTTGGGCTTTTCAGTAGTTGTTGATTCTTGAAAAATCAATTTCAGAGTAACAGGGATTTTGGGGGTTTTTAACTGGTAATGGGGTTTATGGTGGTATAACTTTTGTTAGTAGTACTTGTTTCTTAGGTTTAAGCTTAGTTCTCAGTTTTGTTGGTACATATGGGTTATGGTGGTACTTCATTTTCCTCACTTTTGCTGATCTATGAACTTTGAATTGAGATCTTTTTTATAATTTTGTTGTTAGTTTGTTTAATTTTTGTTGATTCTGCTTTGGGGGTTTTATTGTTTGAAATGATTGCATTGAATTTCGATTGTTATTCCATAATGTTGAGTTCATGATTGATTTTGTTGGGGTTTTAGTCTAGCACTACCAGGAAATTTTATGAGCAGGGATCTTGGACAGATTAGAGAACTTGTTGTTAGGATGTGGTTAATACTTTAATATTTATGAGACCTTAGCTATGTATATTTATCAAAATGTGAAGTACATTTGTTTCAGTACTATGTCAGTGGCTCGCTGGATGGTCTAATCTTGGTATGTTGCTCATGAATAACTAGAGGAACCTTCTATATCCAATGAATTGGCTATGAACTACCCAGGATAGTGCTCAAAATTCTCTACATTGCAGAGTGATAGAGAAAATTTAAGCAACCATAGTGCTTGAGTCTCACATGACATCCTACTTTTTTCAAGTTTTGAAGCCCATTAAGAAACTAGTTAGAATCTAGTTAACAATTGCTTTTCGGTTGACAATTTTCATTACAGATCACTTTGTTTTTGTTAGAGATTCTAGTACTTCATGGATTAAGTACTTACTAATTTATAGGAGCATGGCTAATATAAAGATACAGGACAAAAGAAAAAACAGCATGTTGCTTTGTTGTTGTTAATAAATTGTTCAACTTTCTGTTCTACAAGATAGATATTCATCAGAAATGTTGTGTAGTCCCGTGATTAGTAGCAGCAGACATCTAGACACTGGTTAATGTGTTTGAATAACAAGGTCTGGGACTGGTTTTAGTGTGTTCATCTGCCTTCACATCCACAGGTTAGAGGTAGTACACAGTAGTTGTATGATCGTATCTCATCCTGAAAGCATGTTTCTTGTTCCATCACTGTTTTTATAATGGATTGAAGCACCATTCCTGTAATGTAGGTTCATGAATGTTTTGGAGATAAGAATTCTGATGTCCCTCTCTCTAGATGTGTTAAAGATTTGAGGCTTTGGTACGAGTTATGGTAGAGATCATGTTCCTATTGCTCAACACTAAAGCCCCATTTGGTAACAAATTAAAATTTTGATTTCGAAACCTTGGTGTCTAACATGTTTATACAAGTTGGTGGAACAAACCTCCCTTGATCTCGCATCTAAGGCACTTATCTAGATTCTGTTGAAAAGTAGAGGATTCTTCAAATTGTTCTCCTAAAATTTAGTTCCTTAAATTCAATTTCATGTCTAGTTGTTGGTGTATCGGGAATAGAAATATTTCTGAACTGTAGAAAATGTTGAGAAGATGAGAATAGTTGCTAGATGTTCTCCATCTCTGTCTTATGATTTAATAAGAGGCCTGGATGATAGTTACTTTTACAGTCTTTACTTATCTGTTAATCATTTTCGAAGTTTATTTGGTTGGGATTTTGCAATTTGACGAAGAACAACGGCAGATACAGATTATGAGTGCAACTAAGAGTTTGGAAAACATAAGAAGTTGCTAGTTGTTCTTTTCTATATGTGCTTGATATCTTTCAATGCCGTTTTTCTTCTCTGATAGGGTGTGCAGTTAGTACTCTACAGTTATATTCCGAGGCACACCCAAGATTATTGTAGTGAAATTCTACTGTACTGCAAAATTCAAAAGGTTGAATCTCAGTGTTTGCTTTAGATTGGCCGCAAAAAGATTATGAAGGCAATTGACAACCAAGGTCTTTATATTTGAACTCTAATGTCTAGTCGGTTTAAGATCTAAAGGATTAACAGCCCAAAGCCTTCGACTCGTAATTAACTGGGCAGTGAGGCTGATGCATCTACAATTAGGAATCCGAATCCATTCGAGTTACTCAGCTTTCAAAATTAGCAATCCGAATTCCGTTGTCTTTCGATTTACTTTGATAAGAATGCGCTATAAGTAAGAGATCACTTTGATAAGCAGTGACAATGAGGTTTGAATTCTTAAACAAACACAGTGACTCCAAGGAACTGGATGTACACAAGATGAAAGGCTTGATCTTTGTTTTCTTGTAGTGGTTTCTCTGGGTTCCCTCAAAACTAGAGGTGTAAATTGGGACGGGCCAGCACGTTTATGGCACAAAGACAAGACGTTAAAATTCGAGCACAAAGACGGGGACAAAGACGTGACCGGCCCAAAGACAGTACAGCACGTTTGTTTAATGTGCTTTGTCTGTGCCGTAAAAATAGGCACACGGCCCAAGATAAAGACGCGCAGCACGTGTTAGTTACACTGACCAAAGACAAAGACCAAGACGCGAAGAAAGCACGCCACGTCATGCGTAAAATACTACACAATACATCACTTTTGATGCATATTTCACAAAAAAATCATTGTTTTAGCCAAGTTCGACATTTTATCTTCTAGATGCTAATTTATTTCTATAATAATACATGTACTAACTAAATTATCTCAAAAATATTTATTTTGGAGAATATCAAATAAGTGTGCTAGCACAAAGACTACGGCACATCACGTTTATTTTTCCTAAGACAAAGACAAAGACAAAGACAAAGACGCCATTTAGCACAAAGACAAGACGTCTGAATCTCCAAGACGCCCAAGCCCGGAAAGACGCAGACGCTAAGCACGTGACTTCGTGGTTGGGCTGTCTTGGGGCCAACGTTTTACACCTCTACTAAAAACCCTTGCTTAATCTCCAAAAATAAATTATGGACCTGGATGAAAGAACAAACCATATCACTATGCCTGCATTGGCATGGTTATTACATGATACGTAAAGGTGTAGCTAGCTACCACATATACATTAATTCGTCTGACATAGAAACTAGAAATAGAATGGCTCACCTGTTTGGTTTTCCTTTTCCCGCATCATCAATGCATATGCATACATGTATTTATGCAAATTTTGTTCTACATCACCAGAGACGACATTACTCTCTGTATCTTCATACTTTAAAGTCTCCTGCTTAGCTGCAGGTTTTATGTTAATGAAGTAGTAAATACTAAAGGGTGTAATGTTGTATAAGTAAGTAGGCAAGCTAGCTCTTCAGAGTTCCATACTTTTATTTGAGAAATCAATCATTTTCCTTCATTCTAAGAAAATGGTATCTTCTCCAAACCCATTACAATCTTCTTCTTCTGATGTTTCAATGAAGCTTTCTTCTCTAGTACCTCCTCCTCATAGATCTTCATACCTTTCTCCCGAACTAAAGGTTCTGTATGATCAAGTCTTCAAACAAATTCCTCAAAACCCACACTTTACTCCACTTTCAAACTTTAGTGATGAAACCAAAGAAGGATTCAAACTGGGTTTTGATGTTTCTTTTGTTTGGTTTGTTGAGAAACTTAAAAACTCTGATGATCCATCTTCTTTTCTTGATCAGCTAGAAAGTTACAGAAAACAGTTGGATGATTTCGAATGTATGGGTTATGAAGTCTCTAAACTCAGAGAAAGATTGGATGTTTTGAAAGAAAGAGCTGAACGAGGTGCATTGCTGAAACTTCAGATTGATGAATTAGAAAAAGAAGAAACAGAGGAAACAGAAAAATCTAAAGTTGAAGAAATTCGTGTAGAGGAGATGGAAAAAGAGGTTAGCAGGGCTAAACAAAAATTAAGGGCACTAAAATCTAACATTTTTTTCATTGATCTGAAGAAGAAGAAGCTTATGGAAGAGGCAGCAATAAATTTAAAAGAGTTTTAAGAAATCTGCAAAAATTTTTTATCAAAGTGATGATGATCAAGACATAATGAGAACGATTAATCCTAAATGTAGAGTGTTAGTATTACATTTTGTCTATCTGATTAAACTATCTTCATTGTCTTTGCAATCTGTTTTTGGTTGAGTTTAGTATTTTTTTCTTTTTTTTTCTGTTACATTCCATAAATCTCACCGGAGATGATTGTTGAAAGTGATAAATGTAGCCGGAGCATGAAAATTCAAAGAACATGACCAAAAAGAGTACTAGTCAAATTTTTTTTATATAGAAAAGTACTAGTCAATTTGACAAGAGTGCTTGACCAAAGTGTAGCATGTGCACACGATGGTTTTTTAGTTGTGATTATGATGTGATAAGATAGGTCAATTATCAGTAGGTTAAGACTAGCAGTCAGTAAGTAGACTCACTCGGTTCCCTAGGAACAAGGCAAGAGCAAGAGTCTACTACCTAGCTAACCTAAGATAGGGCACTCATGAGCTGTTTCTCTTGCACTAACCAAGGTTGGACTGTGGAGCCGGGGAAGGTTAAGAGAGTGGTATAAGAGCATCCACAGTCATCGACCAAAACTAAAATTTTGGTCGAAAACAGAGACACTATCGAGTGGAGTATCGAGTAAATCCTAGACTAAAACTAAAAACCAAACCAAATTTGGTCTTTGGTTTAGTTATAGTCTGGCGTAATCTGCGTCTACGCCTGATTGGGGCGTAACTTTGAGTTACGCCCCATAACAAAAAAAAAAAAAAAAAAAAAAATTTGGGCGTAGTTTGAAACTACGCTTGATGGAGCGAGAGGAGTTGATTGCGCCTGATGATGATGAGTTACGCCCCATAACAAAAAAAAAAAAAAAAAAAAAAATGGGCGTAGTTTGAAACTACGCCGATGGATTTTAGTTCAGCACCGTAGTGTCACGGACTGGAGTAAACCAAATTTTTTGAGTTTTTTTTGCTCTTTGCTCTTTGGTTATGGTCGCACCACTGCAGTTGCTCTAAAGACACATAAATGCATTTCTCAAATTCAACATTCAAAGTTCAAACTTGTTGGTACCAAAACCAAAAATCAACATTCTCCCCATGACCCCAAAGCATACACTGTAATGTGATTGATTTTTTAAGCAAACATGCATGGCAATGGCATGGTGAAGAAAGAACAATTGACTAACTGGAACAAAGAATAGAATATGAGAAATCTGAGGACATTGGTGGTGCTAGTTGCTTGTGTAAATTTCTTGGTTCAATACAGTGAGACAAATTCATCAAGGAAGAAGATACATGGAAATTATTTCTAATGCTTTAGCTTTAATTTATGGTTCGCTCAACAACAAAACATCTTGCTTGCTGCAGGATGGCAAAAACATGAGTCTAGACTCTTGAGACCCATAGCCAATAGACCAAAACAACACCATTGGCAAAACAGTTAAAACCAAACTGGGTTTGGCAATAATGTGGACTTTCTCATACCGATTCAAGCTTGGTAATCCGATTTGCTTTTACTCACCAAACTTTTCTATTTAAGGAAATAAAGTAGAAGTTGTTGTTTTATAGAGAGACAGAAAGATGCTGCTGTATTCCTTCATTTCTCATCTCGCTCTTCTCAGAAAACCTGCAGTGGGCGGCTACAGATGAGCTGTTAATTACCAGGGTTTCACCTTGAAATTTTCCATAGCAATGGCTTCTTCTTCATCATCAAAATCACTAGATTTAGAGAAGATGAATTTGAAATTGAAAGAAAAACCCTTCAAATTTGTTGCTGGGGCTTCATCCTCATCACTAAAATCAAAAGATGTAACCAAAATGAAGAATTTGAAGATTCAAGAAAAAACTGTTGTTAGCCCTGATTCTGATTCTGATGATGGTGGATCTTCTTTTGTTGTCGGTACAACTGAGGGAGGTTCTTCTTCTAGTAGGAAGAAGAAAGCAAAATCACAAATCAAAAGGAAGAAAGTACAAATAGCAACATCAACAGCAACAGCAACAAGAAAGAAAACAAGATTCTCTTCAACCACCACCAGCAGCAGCACATCATCATCAACACTGGTTGTTTTAAGAAGTTCTGATGGTGATATTTTTGAAGTGGAAGAATCAATTGCTCTGTTATCTCAAACAATCACACATATGATTGAAGATGGGGTTGTGTCTGGAAATGTGATTACATTATCTAACATTTCAACTGAGATTTTAGAGAAAGTGATTGGGTTTCTAGAGAAACATGCAGGTGAGGAAGAAGACAGAGATGAAAAGGAGAAAGAAGAACTGAAAAAGTGGGATGAAAAATTTGTTGAAGAGTTGAAGAAGGATCAGTATACCCTTTTTGAGATGATTCTTGCTGCTAATTATTTAGCTGCTAGGTGTTTGTTGGATGTAAGTTGCCAAGCCTGTGCTGATATGATCAAAGGTATGCCACCAGAACTGATTAGAAAGTTTTTCAATATCAAGAATGATGTTAGTCCTGAAGAAGAAGCAGAAGTTAGAAGAGAGAATCAGTGGGCATTTGAGTAGTCATTTCTTACAAATCAGTTGAGATTCAGGGGTTTATTTCTAGAAATTACTGAATCTTAGAGAAATTTTGGGTTTTAGTTACAGTAGTACTATTTTGCTAGAAATTTCTAGATATATATTGATTTCTAGTTTTACACTAGTAGTACTATTTCAGATTTTATTAGGTCTAATGCCAATGGTTGTCTCTTGATTAACTTATTATGAAGTTTTAACGGAGATCTCTAATGATTTTGATGGGTTTGCTTATTGGTTCTGTTTTGGGGGATTTACTTGTGTGCTATTTGATCTTGAAATTGTTTTGCCCCTTTTCAATTTCATACTAGTTATGTGACTTATGGCCAGTCGGAGATCATTTGTTGGGTGAAAGTAAGTAAGTTTTGAAGCCTGTGCTGCTGCATTCCAAGTTGCAGGGGATGTGTAATGTTGTTACCTAGGCGCCACTGGAGCAGGGCAGTTGCCATTCTGCTGTTAAAACCTATGTATAGTTTTGCAAATTCAAAAAAACTCACCAACCTTGGACTAATCATTTATCTGAATTAGACAAACACTAGTATTGGTAGATGAACTGACTCGGCATTGTTTTGAAGCCTGAGCTGCTGCATGCCAAATCGTACGGGAAAGTATAATGTGTTACCACCAAATCTGAGCATGAGCAACGCACTTGCCAACAGCCAACCAAAAAAAAAAAAATGAACCTGACGTGAATCGAACACGCAACCTTCTGATCTGGAGTCAGACGCCCTACCATTGCGCCACAGATCCTATTGTTGCTTGTTTGTTCATTGATAGAATAACTTTCTTATTCAATGAACGTTTGGGTGTTAAGCTTCAGAACGGGGGCACTCGAGGCAGGAGGTTGTGCTCTACAAGGTAATTTTTCTTTGACACGAGACCCATTGTCACTCACTCAGGTGGCTAACCTTATTTAGGCACCAATTGCGAGTACTTGTTTTTGAAAAGTGAAATACTCCACACTAGTTTTCACCACCACCACAATTTTAACTATCGGCAAAGCTCATGCAAAGCACCACCACATTGAATGAGATCCCAACTGTGGACTTTTGAAACCGATTCAAGCTCCAAAGAAAAAAGTATTTTGATTCTGGGTTGCTTTTCTACCAACAAAAACTTGCTATTCAAGGAAATAAGGAGACAAACCCTGTATAAAAAACAGAAGGATACTGTCTCATTTCATCATTTCACCTCAGAAAACCTGTTTCTTGAGAGGCTACTGTTTCAGCTCTTAATTACTCCCTCCATTACTTTTTAATAGGCTGGTTTCTATAAATAAATATTTCAAAAAAAATGATTTGGTTTCTAATTGGGAAAGTCAAATGTTACTTTAGTTTTTAGGGGACCACTTTTCTTTAGCTAACGATGTGAGTGTCGTGTGAATTATTTCACTTTACTTCTTTTGGTGACAAGTGTCATGGGGACCATTTTCAATGATTAGTTTTCTTAATTTCCTTAATTTTCTCTAAAAATCAGCCTATTAAAAAGTAACGGAGGGAGTAGTTTTTAGGGTATCACATTCAATTTTCAACAATGGCTTCATCTTCTTCAACACCAGAAGAATCCGTAGATGTAGACAAACACTAGTTTTGGCCTCTAATTTTGTAGGAAAAGTAGAGTAGAGACCAGGTTAAACATAAATTTTAGTGAAGGACATGACCTGGTTAAGAGCATTTTTACTTCATTTAGAGGCAGTACATAGTAGTTGGTATTTATACATATAATTGAACTGTGCTGATAATGATATTCCTTAAGTAAATGTTCAAGAGTAGTCTCCTTAATCTTCTACCTCATTGTCGCTGATATCGACGATTTCAATAACACTGCCAATCTCCAGAATACGTGCAGTTGATGCTTTTACACCATTTGTTGTTTTTGAACAAAACCAGATCGTTGACAGGAGGTGAGTCTGCAAGAAAATGGACGATGTCGAATGTATGTTGAAACGGAAAATGTAACTTGGGAATGTTCGAATGCAATTACAGACAAAGCAATCTAAAACATCTAATCATGGTATGCACTTAATTACATGAACACAAAGAGACACAAAGGACATTGCGCGAAATCCATACTAACAGAAGACAAATAAATAAAACACTCAATAAAAACGATATAAATTATACCTCCTGGGAAGCGTGCACCATCGAAATTTAACTGCAATGTAGAAGAAGGTTTGCAACTGGCAGGTGCAAAAGTAGAATTTGGAGTCGTTTCAGTTCTTGTCAATTGCGCCTCATTAGCTGCATAGAGTCTGCCATCCATATCCTTGCAAGTTACTTGGTTTTGCAAGGCTCTCAATGTTGCATTTTCTTCTTCCACTTTTAAAAGCCGTGCCTCCAACTCCGAAAACCTCTCTCTTTCTTTAGCTTCCATCTTCTCAATTGCCTCCTCCAAGTGACAGCGCACTCGTCTCACTATCAAATAAAACAATTCCTTCTTCTATTAAACCTTTGATTTGCTTCTCCATTTTAATGCATTTGGTCTTGTACTTCATTAAAATCAGAAACATAGTTCATGTCTCTATTAGGGAATTTCTGCCCAAAATATTTTCTCCCAAGACGATGATCTTTTCTAACTTTAGAGATATGATCATGTGGAGAAACTATACTGACGTGAGAATTTTCAGAGATAGATAAATCTCTTTTAATTCTTTCAATGAGACTTTCATATGATTTTCTCATTCTAAGGATTTCCTTATGATTCACATCAGTGTGATTATCTGAAACAATTATCGGAAACTCCTGATTGTTTCTTTTGGCAGAGATTCTCTCTTTCCCTTCCTTCTGGAGTCGTATTTCATCAAAAAGAGAGTTGTTTCGATAAGGGTGAAGAGGTACCTTTTTCCAGAAGCGATGATCAACTCTTTCCTCTGATTCTTTTGAGTTGATCTTATAGGGTAGTGATATAATCTGTCTTTCTACTGAGGAATGATCTTTCAGTTTTTTAAGACAAGAAACTTCCTTCAATATTTTTACCACCGTATGTTGAAGAAGTTTGAGTTTCCTGTCAAGTGACTGAAAATTGTATTCCTTAAGATCACTTTCACGGAATCGGTTCAAAGTTTCCTTTGGAAAAGATTTTGTTAGATCATCAGTAGATCTAGAAGATGGTTTTTCATCCTCTTTTGACTTAATATAGTTAGGCAGACTACCATCATCTTGATCTGTTTCATATGTGACTAAACCGGGTTTATCACAGTCTGTAAAAGTCGAGCAAGGACTTTTAGTTTCCTCAGCATCAGAAGAAATCACAACAAAATCATTCGTCAGAGTCATAGGATGTGTATCTTGTACAGTAAGAGATTTACCAAGAGCTTTTAGTTTGACAGTGAGATCCATATTCTCTTTGGCCAGACAATTCAGTTGAATATCTTTATCTTCTATCTCCTGTTTAAGAAGATTTGTCTCTGTTTTTAATAACACCACTTTAGAAGACAGAGATTTTATAGGCTTTAGGAGTTTTACCAACTCTTTATCAGCATCTTCCTTTCCATCAAAGATGGACATAGATGTTTTCGCAACTCCTAGATCATAAGTCAACGAAGTAGTAACATCTTCAACTTTTGAGTAATCAACCTCTTGTATATCGTTAACTGAATCGGACATAGATTCAATTTCTTATAGGTTGGATCGCACCAAACACAAATTGTTAGATCTTTTCGTGTTTGCGTGCTCTGATACCAATTGAAAAGGCGAGGGTACCCAAATATACCTTAATCTAAAACTTTTCCTACCTATAAGTCCTTTCTCCGAAAGTGATTATCTATGGACTGAGTCGAGACAATGCAACTAATCGGTTCACACTTCGTGTGATCGTCTATGGATACGAGATCGAGATAATACAACAACGAAGTATGTTTACTTGATAACAAGGTTCGGACTTAACCAAACACAATAGGATTGCTTATCAAGTAAATATGAATTAATATTTGTGTAATTTACTTTAATTATAATAAAACAATTATAATGCGGAAATATAAAGTAAATGACACAGCAAGATTTTGTTAACGATGAAACCGAAATGCGAGAAAAACCCCAGGGACCTTGTCCAGAATTGGAATACTCTCGGGATTAAGCCGCTACACAAAATTAAACCTAACCCAGTATAGTTGAGACCAAGCAACTAAACCTATAGTGCACCTAGTTCCGTCTGTATTCCCATGCCTCCAAATTATGAATAAGTCACGTACTTTGAATAATTACTTTGGTTCATATTCCAAACAGTAAAGGAACAACAAATATGTTTCGTATCAACTCTCTTCAACCAAGTGATGTGAGTTCGACAAAGGCTCTTCTGTTCATCTCAATAAACTCCTTCGTCGGGTTCTTAGATCTATCTTATTCTCAACTACCGAAGTAATTGTTAATATTTTGCAATCAATACTTTTAATAACAAAGAATTGTATTGATGCCGATCTACACAACTAATCAATCCAATCTACGACAAGGATAAACTGATTATAGTTGGATCCTCTTATCACTAAAACAAGTATTGTGCACACCAAAGATTATGAACCCCAAATCAGAAATCTTCAATATCTTCTTTGTCTTCAAATCTTCTTAGATATTCAATAAATACCTGTACACAATCAACTTGAATCTCTTGTGATCAATCACGCACGCAGGCGAGTCAGTAACAATGGATTATCACAAGATCGTCTTTAGCACTAACAACAGTCTAAAGATCCCTGTCGAAACTTCGATCTAGTTTGAATGAATTCTATATCAGAAGAGAAGATTCTCAAGCATAAACAAACTAGGTTCAATCAAAGTTCAACCACCGTTAGTCAATCAAATCAATCGAAAACACAAGATAAACCGCAATTATCTAGTTTCCCACTAACGGTACTCGTAGAGCTTCTCAATCCCAACGAAGACTTTAAAGTGAGCGGCCGTAAGAGGTTTCGCCTAATTAGGTTGCTCTCCTCTCTAAATAGGCGGCTACACCCGTAACAACACAACCGAGGAAGTTTGTTGTCACGAAGGATTAGTTTATTAGAAATGCAAACTTCAAGTATTTATAGACAAAGAAGGTTGGACACCAAGGAATTTCCAAAAACGAAAATATTCTCAAAGATATTCAATATATTCCAAATTCGGTTTTCATAATTCCTGGAAATGCTCTGTCCAAAATAATGACCGAAAATCTCTTTGGAAAATCTCAACTAGTAAATGCACATTACTAATTCTCGATTTCCTAAAATAAAATTAACAACCTTAAATAAAAGATTCTTAACTTATTTATGTTTCGATCCTGTGATTTTCTTCCTGTAGCTATTAAGGAATAACTTTGAACAATAAAAGATAAACATTACTGCACATGTTCAAAGTATGCCGACATCCTTACTTTGTAAGTCCTCTTTTATACTTACAACCTTGAAACCGATTTGCCACACTTCCAAACAAGTTTAGAATTGGTTCATCTGACTTTCAAGAACTATGTGATTGATCAAGAAACACTCAATAAAAAATCATGGGTTTAACGGTTCTACCAAAACAAGTTTCGGTTCTACCTCCATGTGAGTATTGTGCATAGTCACACTAACTTTCCAAAATTCGGTTGACTAGGTACTAGGATCGGTTCCCCACATATATATGGTATCTAACTTATATGTATTATACATGTCCATAGGATCGGTTCCCCTTTTCCTAAAACGTGTTTCACATGTCCATAGGATCGGTTCCCCTTTCTGCTACAAACTTGCTGCACCTTATACAAGGATCGATTCCCTTTTGTGATGTGTTGCACCTCTTCATAGGATAGGTTCCCCTTTACCCAGATTCGGTCAAACAAATCACAAACTCGATCATACCATCTCAGGTGATTACTTAAGATCGGTTTCACTAATAAAAGTCATAACAATACATAAGTCAGGCCTTTGTGAATAGTTTTACCAAGAACACAAACAAGTCGTGGCGGTTATACTAAATCACACATATTGGATGTTCACAAGATATGCAATGAATAACAATCCCAATAACGCCTGGCGATTTCGTTTTCGATTCATAAACAAGTTTATGAACTTAGTTCCTTAAAACGCATATAAAACATTGTTTCCTATGATGAAATCCTCACCTCATACCCATACATAATCACAATAGCATTTAAATGATTATGTCGATGTCTTATCTATAAAGTTTAATGGTTAAGCAATAAACCTCGTATTGTATTCCTTAATACTATATCTATCTAGAGTGTTCATGCTTCGCAGTTTCGTTTTCAATATGCACGACTTAAAAGATACGTTAGGGAATGAAACAGTTCAATTCAAATATCACTAACCTCAAGTGGAAGGATGATGTTGTCGTTGTAGCTTCTTACTTCTTCACTTCTTCAAGTCTTCACAATACTTGTGATGTCTCATATCCTAATAATTTCAATCCAACCTATACGAAGTTGACTCTAGTACATAATCAAGCGACTCTTAAAATGAGTTTTGATTCACTAAAATATGACAACCAAACTTGACATACCAACGCTTGGTGGGTTCAACCGAGCTATGTTCTAACAATCTCCCCCTTTGTCAATTTTAGTGACAAATCAAGTACAATCATATGGATAAACAAATTACAAGAATTCATTACACATATGCTTGATTCCGAATTCAACAACACAATAACCTGCATTCATTCAATCCTTAAATGCCCTTGATTGACATTATAATAACAAAGTTAATACTCCCCTAAAGGTGAGATAGGTAGATTTCATCAATCCGCACGTCTTTGTTATACCAATTAATATGATATGTTACTCCCCCTTAGTATATGCTTTCACTCTTTCGTTAGATAAACGTTTAAGCATAATTGTTCTTTCCCTTAGTGATTCCAATCAATATAAAATCAATATCAGTATCACTTGTTTACTCCATATATTTCTCCCCCTTTTTGTCACAAAATGACAAAGAAATGAAAAAATAAAGGACAACACGAAAAGAATCTTACAAATCTCAAAATAAACTTGCAAACCTATAGAGTTAAGCACGAGGGTTCTACACACCATTTTTGATAACCAATATCAAAAAAACTACAAAAAGTAATTTGTTTTGATATGTTACCAAGGAAACAATTGCCCGAAGCAATTTTTCCAATTTAGTTTAGAAAACCAAAAATCAACTAACCACCTTAGTCTCTTTGCTAAACCGATTGTACAAATACAATCGCTTCATTCGATAAGACCAAAATAAAGATAACTCTATTTTTCTCATCAGGTTCTAATTATCCATATAACATAGACCTTTCAATTTTAAACAAGACAAGTACTAGGTTAGTTAACTAGCATTTCTTGTTAAGGCATTCGATTAGACTTGAATAACCGAAACCTCCACTTTGATAAGTCTAACTAAGATATCCGGAATCGAATTGTAAACATTTTCTTTCGTTAAGCCATAAATAATTCATACAAACCAAAATAAATCAACTTGCATAATTATTCACCTCAACCGGAAGCAATTGAAACAACATAGACATTATAGCACCGCAATTGCACCGAAATTTTGTAAGCCTAAACAATTTATACCACACAATAAAGCAAGATAAGAATAGTTTTAATTAACCAGAACTAATTGAATCACACACACATCCATACACACATCATGGAATAAAACATCAATTGTACCAAAATTTTGTTAAGCAAAAGCAAAATATATATGAAATAAAATCATGCTTTTCTTAAACAGGAAAACAATTAACTAACAATATTGTTACCTCAAATTTCGCATTCGCTTCTCCAATATGTTTGCATCTTCTTCCAGGGAGAATTGATATCGAAATATCCTTATGTTGTCATCCTTATGCAAAACAAAAGAATAACAACAACCAACCTTTACCAGAGAAAGGTTGAAAATTGGTTTTAACAATTGCAAGAAAAATTTGAAAACCGTCAAAACACATATGATTTTATGCTAAACCAAAACCGATTCAAAATATTGTGACTTTTTCACATATTGTTTCTACCAGAACCCCTCATGATCCTTTGATAAAGCCTACCAACATGGGCTTGAACTTAATCCTGCTAAATCAAAAAGTCACCCAAACCATAAGGGTTCACAACATAATGAGATCGAATATCAAGGTAATAAAACCGAAATCAAATATCCCATAAACATCCATAGTAATAATAAAGCATTCAAGCACATGCTATGTGTTGCACCTCTTCATAGGATCGGTTCCCCTTTACCCAGATTCGGTCAAACAAATCACAAACTCGATCATACCATCTCAGATGATTACTTAAGATCGGTTTCACTAATAAAAGTCATACCAATACATAAGTTAGGCCTTTGTGAATAGTTTTACCAAGAACACAAACAAGTCGTGAGTGGTTATACTAAATCACACATATTGGATGTTCACAAGATATGCAATGAATAACAATCCCAATAACGCCTGACGATTTCCTTTTCGATTCATAAACAAGTTTATGAACTTACTTCCTTACACATGTAAAATATTAGTTCCTAGGATGAAATCCTCACCTCATACCCATACATAATCACAATAGCATTTAAACGATTATGTCGATGTATTATCTACAAAGTTTAATGGTTAAGCAATAAACCTCGTATTGTATTCCTTAATACTATATCTATCTAGAGTGTTCATGCTTCGCAGTTTCGTTTTCAATATGCACGACTTGAAAGATACGTTATGGAATGAAACAGTTCAAGTGAAATATCACTAACCTCAAGTGGAAGGATGATGTTGTCGTTGTAGCTTCTTACTTCTTTACTTCTTCAAGTCTTCGCAATACTTGTAATGTCTCATATCCTAATACTTTCAAGCTAACCTATACAAAGTTGACTCTAGTACATAATCAAGCGACTCTTAAAATGAGTTTTGATTCACTAAAATATGACAACCAAACTTGACATACCAATGCTTGGTGGGTTCAACCGAGCTATGCTCTAACATAGATGGTTCCTTGAATCTCTATTTCCATACATTTCCTTTACAGATCTTCAATTTCCATAGCATCTCTTTTCTTCCCCAACTTCAAATCCTTAACCTCTCTATTCATTTGGACATATTCCTTTTATAAACAAGTAATCCTCTCTTGTTCATCCCTTTATCTTTCACTTGTCTCCTTCTCTAGAACCTCAATCTTGGTTTTCAACTGATCACATCTAATCTTAACTAAGTCTCCCTGAGCCTCCAATTCCAAATACTTATTGTTTAAACCTTCAATTTCACCATTTTCTCTTTCAATCTCATACTTCAAATCATCAATTCCCTAGTTGAGTTTAACACATTTTTGACATTTATTATCCCTTTGCTCATCATGCTCCAAAAGGTCTGTATATCTTCTCCTCTTGTAGACTATTACATTAGAATAATCTTTTATTTCCTTAATAACCTCATCATCAAACTTTTTCTTGAGTTCTTCACAACACTCCATATACTTGTTTTGCAGCTCATGATTTTGGTTTCTTAGAACCAAACAAGCTAACTTCCAATATTCAGTTTCTTTTTGTGCCCTTGTTATTTCATTATCTCTACCCATTTCTAACAAGTAGTTTCTCAGGGGTTTTACAAAAAAAAACTTTGCAAAGATGAACTGTATATTTCTCATTAGAAGCGAGAGAGTAAGAAGGAGATACATGGAAGGAAGACATAACTGGTGATAAAACATTGTTGTACTCTTCTTACACCACTGAACATAATCATGCTCTTTACGTATTTTCCCATGTGTAGGTTGTGTTTTTTACGGTTGTGCGAGGATACAATGAGTCATTTTTATCAGTCAATAATTGCTATATTTGTGAGATGTAGTAGTGGAACAATACATGGTAAGTTACAAATTCTATAAAATTAATGAATTGATATCCTAAGAATTGAACATTGATTTTGGGTTGGGTTTCCAGTGTTGGTCGATTTGGGCCGAAGAAAACAAAAAAAATAATTAAAAACACCAAGTTTATAACCTCTGATATGCTTCAAATCAACGAAAAGTGAGCGAAAGAAAAAAAAAATGTGATGGGGCTACTTAGTCCTTTCACTAGAAACGAGAGAAAATAACTTTTTTGCTTTATCTTAGTTATTAAATTTTCTATAAGAGAATGCGTTTAATAGGAAGAAATAAAACTTAAAACACAGTTGGAATTACTCGATTGAAATCATTACCTATAATAAATGGTCAAAATGAATGGTTAAAGAGTTTCCCTTATTTTTGTACCATAGGGTGATTATAAATATAGATTAGTTCACTACATAAGAAGTACCCTGAAAGATAGCTTATGTTGATATTTAGAAACACACGTTATTCTTTTGGGTGGATTAGATTATCAATAATTTTTTATATTTCTTTTCTTTGAAAAATAAGGATGGAAACATATCCGTATAACTAAATAGAACAATATAGTATCAAACTTAGCTAAAAATCACACTAAAACTATTGGTGTAACATTTACTCGAATAGTTGGAAAGCATATGTAATCATATGTAATTTGTTACTTTGAATATGTCACAAAACTTTAATAAGTTTAGGTTGATTATATCTCATCCAAGACCAAGACTAGACAGTCTCGATGACAATAAAATCTATCTTGGTCTGAATAAACATGATAATTAGAAAAAGAAAAAAAAAGTCTGAAAAATAAAAAAGCTAACCTCGCCAAGACATCAATAACTTTTCTTATTCGAAAAATAAGGATGCAAACATATTTGTATAACTAAATAGAACAACATACTAGCAAACCTCGAAAACACACTAATATTTACTCGAATAGTTGGAAAGCATATATAATTTTGTTATTATGAATATGTAACAAAACTTTAATAAGTTTAGGATGATTACATCTCATCCAAGACCAAGATTGGATAGTCCAGATGACAATTAAATCGACATTGATCTGAACAAACATGATAATCCGAAGAAGAAAAAATCAGATAAATAAAAAAGTTAACCTCGCCAAAATTTTCTCCATATCTTAATTTCCTAACAAGCGACTAAATAAGAAAGAAAATATGAAAGTATGGTTTGCCTACTCTCATCCATTTATAGGAAAATCAAGATAAGTTACATCCTAGTTTTATAGCAAATTTTGTTTATCAAACTTATTACGCAACCAAATTTATGGATGGAGGTTTCGTGCTGCAGAATATACATTTTTTAATTAAATAATTTTTTTAATCAAATCAATAATAAAATTACAGTTAGGCGAAGAGAAAAAAAAAAAAAAACAAAGAACTAGCACAAAACTAACAAGCAAAAGAAGCAGGATGAGAAGTAAACTGCATATCTGACAAGTGGTTGGAAATTACATATACTATTAAGGAATAACCGCATTGTAGGTCTTCTTTTGATGTATTGAAACTCCACATAATTTAGTTTACCCAAATCCTTTCTAATTATGTTAATAGAGTATTTTTAATTTTCTAAGGGAAAGGGCTATCCCTATACTTAATAATTAACGATGATTAAGGAATCCCCTTCAAAAACAATATCCTTGAAACTTTTTTTATTAACCAGTTTCTCTGCCAGTAAAGCCCCATATGCCTCAGCCCCAACAACAAAAGTAAAGTTCATTATTTTATTCTGGCATCCTTGAAAGCCAGCAACACTATCTTTTGCAACAACGACGATTTGTTTTTGTTGAGGGATCAACCACTAATATTTAAGCTTGAGAGGGTCAAAGATTGAAATATATAATTAATTAGCACATGGAAATCAAAATTGAGTGGGGTCTGTTGACCCCACTTGAACCCACTGTTCTGCAACAACAGTACACGCAAACTCCTTTGGCCATGCTGCTCCATAAAATTTGATCTAAACTTTGCACCAAGAGGCTCCCAAAATCCCTTTTGAGTCTATAAAGTGTCTATTTAGTATGGATCACCTCATAATTGCTTTGTAATATCCAATTTTACTGAGAATTCAAACTAATCACCATAATTGCTTTGTAATATCCAATTTTACTCTCACTTTAGAAAATTTACCCCATATCATCGTTGCTCGAGAATAAGGTCAAGGTGTACCTGTATTTTTCATGATGTTGAACACCATGGTCGGATTCATCAATCTCAAAGGAAATCCATAGACATGAATCCAGAAAATAAACAAACTTCAAATCATAATCTTTTGATTATCATGTTGGCATCCTTCTATTAGCATTAAATCTTCTTTAACAGACAAAGGAGAACCCTGAACAGTAGCTTTTATATCCCAAATTATAGAAAATTTGATATTTTAAAACCACCGCCCAGATTTGTTACGGTTAGAGCCTAGATGGTCTCCTAGCCTTCGATATCCCCTCATTCAAAATAATAAATTGTATTTTTTTACCCGAGTTAAACTTCAGAAAAAGATTCTTATCATGTCATATGTTAGTTTCAGTTAAAGTATCATCGTCAACTTCACAACTAAGAGTTTAAGGTTCTTCTAAGATATTTTTCATCCTTTGAAGAAGCCACTCAAAATCATTAACACTATCAGATGTGGATGCCAGTAAATATAAAGATCAAAACAACATATCCAAGAGTAGAAAACCAACTCAAGGAATAAAGAATATCTCATAAAAGAAAGGAAAATGAAGCGAGAAAAGAAGAAAAACAAAAAAGTGATAAAAATAAAACGAAGTCAAAGGAGCGACGACCAAAATTGACCATAAAATAATCAGTTGTTCTTGGGCACAACAAAGAAAGGTTTAAAATGCAAGTGGGCTGGATAAAGATTTTTCTTAATTTCTCACATTTAGGGAAAATGGTTGGTTTAAAGATGTAAACCAACTGGGATTATCCCAGTTGGCTAGGGGTTGAACTCCCAAGTGATATGTTAGGGGTTCAATTCCCGCTGCTGGCTGATCAATCAAAAAAATTAAAAAAAAATCGGTGGAAACAAAGAAATATTCATGGGCATACTAAATGTAGTTTTTCTTTATGTCTCCATCGGACTGGTGAAAGGCTAAAACTCATTTACCAAGACGCACCCAAATTAGCTTCGTTTACAGCCTTTTTTGTAGCACAAGCAAAGTGGTTGGCAGTTGGCACCACGGTCAACATGAAGATGCGCTCATCAATCCAGAATTGTCACCTAGCTATGTCACTCTTTTAAGTAATTCTTGCCTAGATAAATGACAGTCCTCAATGTGTTTACCATAACTCTTTGAAGTAATTTTTGCTTGATCAAGACATAGTGATTATGATTAATCCTAGCTAAATGTAGTGTGTTGTATTATATTTGTTTATCTAATGAAACTATCTTCATTTTCTCTGTTTTGGTTGGGGTTTGATATTTTTTATTGTAAATTTCTTGTATCATTTTTTACCTAGCTAAAGATTCACCGGAGATGGTTGGTAGAAGTAATAAATTTTTCCAGGCCAAGAAAATTCAAGGACCTGAAAAGAGAGTACGAGACAAAGACTAATAATGAATGGTAAGCCTAAAATGTTATGCTTGACTAAAGTGTAACATGTGCACACGTACTCGCTTGCCTATCTTTTACTCTGCTAGTAAAGTAGACTCGGTTCCCTAGGAACAAGGTAAGAGCAAGAATCTACCTACCTAGCTAGTTGTCACGTTCCCATTTAATCGCCTAAAATTTTCATGGGACATGACCGGCAATGATTTGTGGTTCAGTGAATTAACTTCACCCAAAATCATTCAGCCTTGCATACTTGCATCAAAGTACGCATCTGCCTTCACTCATAGGGCATTGCACAACGGAAGTCTTTTCTTCTTTCTCTGTAACTCCTCATGCCCCCATAAGCATAAGAATTTCTGCCATGTACTTAACCAGTTCTCACACAACATCAGCAACATAATGAACACAAATATATACTGCAACAAACCCATTTTATTGCACTAAAGGAATATTACAAAACTCATCCATCACATGGACCAAAAATAGGCCATTCACCCTCTTGGTGAATGCCTAACTCTCTCAAACATGAGACTAACTCTCCTATGTAAAGCCTACGATTTTCCCACTCCTTAGGACTATTTATACAGCAAACTCACTAGACAAAACCGTGCACAACACTTGCACACGCATGAAAACACCATGTGTCCCATCGGGTAGTTTCCATAACCGCCACTTGCTTTTCCAACCGCCACCTTTATGTTGTAAGCCAGCGGATGCCACACCTGTTCTTGGTGGTTATGAACACTCCACATGGTTATAAACTTCCTTTATAACCATTCTATCTTGTCTCACTTCATTGGCATGCTCATATAAACCCAGAACCAACTCCTAACCTTCACTTGAGCCGCGTGTGCACACTTGCCGTGCCATACTGGATTTTGTCTAGCACCAACGTTCAACTCTCTCTGCCCCGCATTTTTATCATTCCAAACTCATGCACGGACAACCTTATTCTTCAAACATCGAGGCCCGACTCCTTAAGCTCACTCTAGTTACTCATGCGTCATATATGCTTCACTTCGCCAATTAGCTTGACAACATCAATGCAACTATTGCATTACCAACTTGTTTGTATTATTTCAAGCTTTGGCCACTTTTGAACTAATTCCATAGACCAACTCCTGGCATATTCTTCAATATTGCATCATCCTTGAGTTTGGGCCAACTCAATTCCACGGATATGCATCAATGCCAACATCGCATGTTGCATCTGTTAACTTTGACATTGTCTTGCCATACCTTCAATGAAGCTTCATTGTGTCGGCCAATAAACTTCATTACTTAGCCAAATGTCTTTACAGTGTAGTGCCACCTTTGCACTTCACCGGCAATGCAGGGTTCCACTATCTTAGTGCTTGACGGTCTACACAACATACCGCTATTATGGCTGAGCGTTGCGCTATTATGGCTTTGCATTGCGCCATTGACGGCCCGGAACACCGACTTGGCCTCGCAACTCGTAACGTGTAATCATTATGCGTCACTTGCATGACTATAACAAACCTCCCCACCAATCCGTTAAACGCCCTGCGTTGAACGAAATAAAGTATACTCGTTATACTTGTTCTCGGCCTTAATACGCTTCAGTCCTTCTCGTAAATCAAAACTTGCTTGGCATTTAACCTTGCAAAAACTTCTTCGCCTAGTACTTTATGCCATTACTTAGCTTCACTTTAGCTGAAGATCTCATATACTTGAGCCACTTCTCAAGGCCATGCATTATGCTTACGCGGCTACTCAAATCATGCATCAATACCCAAATACAACCTTGAAATTCCTCTTGCCAACTCCCTGAATTAGACTTAAATTTCACTTGAATCATTTGCGCCTAAGTATAAGCAAGCAATGATTATTATAAACTGATCACACTGATCATTTCCATAGTCTTATGCCTTCACTTTCCGACTTTAGTTGCACCACGCAACTTGACAGGACTTATACAAGGGTTGGCCTCAATTCTTCAATCATATGCGCCTACGCCAAATCATGCCATGCCTTAAGGCACGCACCCTATGATTCCGTACCACTCTTGGTATGCGCCACAATCTATAACCTTTGTTGCACTTTGCAAACTTCAGGACTTTCACTAGATTTGGCCTCCAAATCATGTTGCAAACTTCACCTTCTTGGACTTGCATCATTTGTATGCTAAAGAACCTGCACCTTGTTGTTCTTTGCTTGCATTGTCTCAACATCATGATTGAAATGCATGACTCTGGTATAGTCATGACTTAGGATACCCCTGACATCAGACGGTCTCTTTAGACCAGGCATCCTCTTCACGCGCCTTTGAATCCAGCAACTTACGCATCACTTGCTCTTTCAAACTGCTACGCTTTAATGTGGCGGAAAAACAACATCATGTTATTCCTAACAATGAGTTACTCTTAACTCATGTACTTGATGGACTTACGTCTTCATTCTTGCTGCGTTACTCCATGCTATCGCTGCCAAATGCCTTTGCACTTCCACATAATTCCCAACAACAAACTCGACTATGCCACCAACTCAATTTGCTCCTTTCACTTTCAACGTCTTCCATTGCATATTTTGGCTTTATATGTTATGTAGCATCTTCCACGCGAACTAGCTTTACTTTGAACGAAAGAGGCAAGATCTTTCACTTCAAATACCCTCATTCACTACTACCTTACATAGAGATACTTCATTCCAACACCAAGGTCCACTCGACCTAAACTGAAAGTATACTCAAACTTGAGCAAATACTCGCGCCAACTGATTGCAACTTGTAAGACCTAACAAGACTTGCAATATTGCCTTCATCTTAAACTTCTAAGCAACAAAGTAAGCGAGACAGCACATACTGTCCCCAATGTAGCAATTCACTTTGCCACATGCACTCTTCCAACTATCAACGTTCGTATGCCACTCCCATAACGAAGCACACTATAATTGACAATTAGTTGAATACTCCTTTTAGGCTGATGCTATCATTTTGCTTTAACTTTCAAGAAGATTTCTTCAATAATGGCCACATGCCATCATTATGCATCACAACTACTTTGTCCTTATCTATACCGCATCCACAATTTTCCTAACTTGCATTTCCAACCGCATCATGCAATCTGGCCATGCCCAAATCCCATTTGGCGCATGCTACTGTTGCATACATGCTATGCCAATTAGCACCCAAATCTTGACACAAACTTGTGCACCTTTGCAAAACTGGAACGGACTTAGCTTGGTGATTCTGAGCATTATAGAGCTCAGCAAAGTCATGTCACTCAATGGCTTCTGCGGATAAACACTTTTGGACAATCTTAACAAGGCCACAATCCTTGCAAATGAGGTGCCACTTTCTACGTTCCATGAAGCAAGAATGCCACATTCTTCTTCAAACTTGGAACTCATTTTTACTGCCCATGCACAACTGGCAACTCTTGTCTTTTCCCTTCTCCAAAATCAACTTCAGTAGCAACAATTGTTGATTTGAAGTCGACATGAACATCCTCTTGTAGTTACGATCAAATGCAGGTCTTTGAACATCCTTGTCCAAGCATAATGATCCCACTCATAAACCAGGTGCAAGCACACTCCTTGTGCTCATCTAGCATCAACGAGAAACTCTTGCAAACGCAAGACTGTGGTGTATCGGTTTTCCCCTAACTTGCGCTTATTTCTTCAGCCTTTCCATAAGCTTTATGCTAGATAAGAATTGGCCATCCAATTCTTCTTTTATGGAATCACATTGCCACAAACCTTGCTGGTTCGCAACCAGACTTTGCATTACCACCAAGGTACATGCATCCAAGAGAGATAACTTTAATCTTCCCTCAACTGGCTATGCTGAAAACACTTTCAATCTATCACATAGACACGTTTTTCATCTACTTTGCCACTGCAAAGGCCAACACCATCTTTGAGTTCAGGAATTTTCGCAAAATTCCCACTACCACACATGTAATGTACTCGCTACTGATAACACCACAAAGATATGCATTCCAAATGCGTAATCTTTGCATACTTGTGAGAAACGTGGACTTCAACACCTGAATTGCACCATAGAAGTCAACATACACCATAGTTTTGTCATGCCATCACTTTAAAACCCGGTTTCAATGACTCTTGCACGTCCGTCTAACACTTTGGGCTGGAATTTTGACACCTTTGTCATAAACTTTCATGGCCTGCTGCTACTTCAAGCTTCAAGTTCATTCCAATTGATCTTTCCACACAAGAACAAATTCTTCTAGTCTCCATACTAGTGAAACCCAAACAATTCACCACTGAATTTGACAAACAAATGACATTAACTTTGGGTAAAAGAGAGAAAAATCGAAATTGTGTCCCCTAACACAGCTCTGATACCTGTTGTCACATGCCCATTTAATCGCCTAAAATTTTCATAGGACATGACCGGCAATGATTGTGGTTCAGTGAATCAACTTCACCCAAAATCATTCAGCCTTGCACACTTGCATCAAAGTACGCATCTGCCTCGACTCATAAGGCATTGCACAACGGAAGTCTTTTCTTCTTTCTCTCTAACTCTTCATACCCCCATAAGCATAAGAGGTTGTACCATGTACTTAACCAATTCTCACACAACATCAGCAACATAATGAACACAAAGATATACTGCAACAAACCCATTTTATTGTACTAAAGGAAGATTACAAAACTCGTCCATCACATGGACCAAAAACAGGTCATTCACCCTCTTGGTGAATGCCTAACTCTCTCAAACATGATACTAACTCTCCTATGTAAGCCTACTGATTTTCCCACTCCTTAGGACTATTTATACAGCAAACTCACTAGCCAAAACCGTGCACAACACTTGCACATGCATGGAACAGCCATGTGTCCCATCAGGTAGTTTCCATAACCGCCAGCTTGCTTTTCCAACTGCCACCTTTTATGTTGTCAAGCCAACAGATGCCACACATGTTCTTGGTGGTTATGAAAACTCCACATGGTTATAAACTTCCTTTATAACCATTCTATCTTATCTCACTTCATTGGCATGCTCGCAAAGCTAGTAACCAACTCCAACCTTCACTTGAGTCGTATTGCACACTTGCTGTGCCATACTGGATTTTATCTTGCACCAACGTTCAGCTCTCTTGGCCCTACATGTTTATCATTCCAAGCTCATGCACGGACAATCCTTATGCTTTAAACATCGAGGCCAGTTCCTTAAGCTCACTCTAGTTACTCATGCGTCATATATGCTTCACTTCGCCAATTATCTTGACAACAGCAATGCAACTCTTGCATTACCAACTTGTTTGCATTTTTCAATCTTTGTCCAGCCTTGAACTAATTCCATAGACCAACTCCTGGCCTATTCTTCACTCTTTCATCATCCTTAAGTTTGGGAAAACACAATTCCACGGATATGCATCAATGCCAACATCGCATGTTTCATCTGTCGACTTTGGCCATGTCTTGCCACACCTTCAATGAAGCTTCATTGTGTCGGCCAATAAGCTTCATTACTTAGCCAAATGTCTTTATAGTGTAGCGCCACCTTTGCGCTTCACTGGCCATGTAGGGTTCCACTATTTTAGTGCTTGATGGTCTACACAGCATACCTCTATTATGGCTGAGCGTTGCGCTATTATGGCTTCACATTGTGCCATTACGGCGGAACTCTGACTTGGCCTGCAACTCTGTAATGCGTAATCATTGTGCGTCACTTGCATGACCGTAACACTAGCCATATATCATGAGCTCTTTCTATGTACAAAGGTTGAACTTTGGAGATTCGAGAGAGGCATAAAAGATACGACGTGTCATCATAGAGTGGTGGTCAGATAACTGATCGCCTGTTTTAAGTTCGGCAAACACATGAGCCTAAAGACCCGCAAACGCATAAATAGAGTTAAGCTACACCACATTGAGCAAAAACTGCAAAACAAAGAAAATCCCAACTGGGGGGATTGAAAATATGTACCATGGACTAAATGAAAAAACTGTTGTTACCCACGAATCTGATTCTGATGATGAAGCTGGTGGTGGGTCTCCATTTGTTTCTGGTGTAACCGAGGGGGGTTCTTCTTCTAGTGGGAAGCAGAAGAAACCAAAATCACAAAGCAAAAGGAAACAAGTACAGATATCAACATCAACATCAACAACAACAAGAAAGAAAATAAGATGTTATTCAACCCACAGCAGCAGCAGCAAATCATCATCAACAATGGTTCTTCTAAGAAGTTCTGATTGTGATATTTTTGAAGTGCAAGAATCAGTTGCTCTGTTATCTCAAACAATTACACATTTGATTGAAGATGGGGTTGTGGCTGGAAATGTTATTATATTATCTAACATTTCAAGTGAGATTTTAGAGAAAGTGATTGGGTTTCTTGAGAAACATGTTGGTGATGAAGAAGATAGAGATGAGAAGGAGAAAGAAAAACTAAAAAAGTGGGATGAAAAATTTGCAAAGGAGTTGAAGAAGGATCAGTATACACTTTTTGAGATGATTCTTGCTGCTAATTATTTAGCTGCTAGGTGTTTATTGGATGTAACTTTTCAAGCCTGTGCTGATATGATCAAAGGTATGCCAAAAAAACAGATTGTAAAGTTTTTCAATAATAAAAATGATTTTACTCCTGAAGAAGAAGCAGAGGTTGGAAGAGAGAATCAGTGGGCTTTTGAGTAGTGAAAATCAGTTGAGAATTCATGGGTTTATTTCTAGAAATTACTGAATCTTAGAGAAATTTTGGGTTTTAGTTACACTAGTACTATTTTGATAGAACTTTCTGGATATTTATTTCAAGTTACAGTAGTACTATTTCAGATTTTATTAGGGCTAATGCTTAGTGAGTTTTGTCTACATTAACTTATTATGAACTTTAATAGAGATCTTTAATGATTTTGATGGGTTAGCTTATTGATTCTGTTTTTGGGTATCTTCTTGTGTGCAATTTGATCTTGAAATTGTTTTGCCCCTTTTCAATTTCATACTAATTGGAGTTATGTGACTTATAAAATAGAGGAATTATGAGCCCATGGATTGAAAATTGTTGTGATGAAATATGTTAGGTTTAAAGTTATACCTATGGGCTATGGCCTGTCGGAGATCATTTGTTGGGTGAAAGTAAGTAAGTTTTGAAGCCTGAGCTGCTGCATTCCAAGTTGCAGGGGATGTGCAATGTTGTTACCTAGCTTCCGCTTGAGCATGGCACTTGCCATCCTGCTGTTAAAGCCTATGCATAGTTTTGCAAATTCCAAAAATCTCACCAACCTTCGACTAATCATTTATCTGAATTAGACAAACATGGTATTGGTAGTTTTGAAGCCTCAGCATTATTTTGGGCAGTTTTGAAGTCTGTTGTTGCACGCCAGATTGTACGGAAAGTGCAATGTGTACCTTTGAACTTCCAAATCTGAGCATGAGAAACACACTTGCCAATAGCCAACCGGCCCTTGAATCCACTGTGTGTGCGTATAATCACAAAATAATACTCCCTCCGTTCCTAAATAATAGGTGGTTTCTAAAAATAGATGTTTCAAAAAAATAGGCTGGTTTCCTAATTGGGAAAGTCAAATGTTATTTTAGTTTTCTGGGACCACTTTTCTCTTAACTTCTTTTGATGACAAGTGTCATGTGGACCATTTCACTTTACTTCTTTTGCTGACAAGTGTCATGGGGACCATTTCACTTCACTTCTTTTATTGACAAGTGTCATGAGGATTACTTTCAATGATTAGTTCTCTTAATTTCCTTAAATTTCTCTAAAAACAAAACCAGCCTATTAATTAGGAACGAAGGGAGTAGTTTTAGTTTTGCAGATTCCGACTAGTCTTAGAATGATAAATTAAAAAACCTTAACTGAATGTTGATCCGGGATTAAAGAAACACCGGTTTTGGCATCTCATTTCAGGCTAAATTTGTAGAACAAACAGAGATCAAGTTTCATATGAATCTGGGTACTCATTTAAGATAGTACCCAAGCTCGTATGCTTGGTAAAAGGATTGAGAATCTATTGCTTTATCATGGTGCACACGACACGCTTATTCACAAATTTCGTAAGAAAAATAGTTCTGAGTTTCGGATGAATTCTGCTTGAACGCGAAGATCAAAGAAAAGCAAATAAAAAATAAAAAATGAACATGACGTGAATCGAGCACGCAACCTTCTGATCTAGAGTCAGACACACTACCATTGCGCCACTGATCCAATTGTTGTTTGCACAATCTTATAGTTTCGTAATAGCTCGAGTCAGGGAGACCCATTTCCATTTGTGGGAATTAAAGTGTTTGGCCCTCTGTCACTCTCTCTTACTCAAATGGCCTTTGACTTAAAATTCATTTTTAAGAAAATTAACCCATTTTGTTGAAATGACCCTTAAAAAAGAAGGAGGGCCATCTGGATAAAAATGTTTGATGATGTTATCAAATAAATTATCTTTATTAAGGGTATAATCGTCATGCCAACTTGAACATAACATGTCTCACGAATCATACGTACGAATTCGACAAATTTTATATATTTGGAAAGATTTTTGAAAGACCTACACAACAAGCGTAAATACAACTATTAAAATTTCATTTCACATAATTTTTTATTCTTTAAATAATTATTTAAATTTTCTTCATATTTTATAGTGTGTAGATAATATATACACTAATTTTATGTGCAGGAAATATGCATACTGATTTTTGTACATAATTTTTTTAATTTTCTTCATATTTTATAGTGTGCAAGCAATATGCACATTAATTTTTGTAAATAATTTTTTAAATTATTCAAATACTTAATTCTTAAGCTGTTGTTTTTACTAATTCTTAATCATTCCTCTGAAATAACGCTGATTTTGTTATTTTGTTATAATACCATAGGCCATGTGTGAAGGAAAAGTTAGATTTATCCAACATGTCATATGTATGGTAGCATGATAGACGATAATTAGTTGAATTAGATATAAGCATTGAGCTCTATAGGTTTTGATAACTTATGTTGTTTGAGACATTTTACCTGATTTGTAGAAGTTACGTAATTGGAATAAGAAATTCAGTAGTGCAATTTAACCTTAAAATCTTATTTATAATTCTTGTACTGGAATTATGTGTTGTCATAAATCGAATGTCTTGCTAAATGAGATGCTGGATAACTCTTCTAAGTTCTAAGAAATTTTTGGTTTGGTACTTATTATGGTTGCAGTCTATTTGCTTTCCTTTGTAGGTACTAAATCCCTTTAGCTGATATAATATCTTATGCAAACGAGTGATGTTTTTATGTTTCAGAAAAACTGTGATCTTATAGAGTACCTCCTGAGTGTTTGTAGGCTTTTTCCTGGTAGCGAGTCTAGTGACATCTTTGTTTATCACAATTCAGTATCTTCCCAAGTTTTGGATTCTGTAAATACACATAATATGTTAGTCAAGGATGAGTTAACCTTCACACGGAAAACGGATTTTCAGTTGGAGAGCAGATTTTTACCATTACCTTTGTTTATCATAATTCTGATGTAATTCTGTCACAAGTAGACTACACTTTCGACCATTACCTTCCAATTCTGTCATTATTACTCAGATCTTTTCTTAAGTTGGAGAATAGATTTTTGGTCGAATAAACTTTCTTTTTCCTTTCTATTTTATAGGTTGACAACTTCAGTATCAAGTGTTGCGAATCTTTTTCTTCATGACGTACAATTAAGATATCCCTCAAGTAGACCTCATACTGCATGTCAGAGACGATATCGTGCATCCGGTACAATGTATCAAAGGATTGTAAGGCGATCCATGCATAATATGCATCAAAGAAACTATCATGGTAGAAGAACTCAAACAAGTAATGAATAAATAGGATCTAATGGTCAGTCAAGTCCTGCTGTTGTACTATCAAATGGTCAGAGGTTTAGAAAAGCTGTGGATGAGATAAAATGGATTTCTTGTGTTGGATGTAAAACGAAAGTATTTGATATTTCAACTGAAGGCATATGTACATATTGCAAGAAGGATAAAGAGGACAGGTCAGAAGTTTTTATGTTTAGTGAGACCAATAAGATGGATCCGGAGAAATACTCATGGAGCTATCTTAGTTTAACGGATCTTGAGAAGATTCTTATTCCTCGTGTCCATCCGGTAATGTCGGTTTATCGTGTCAAAGGTCAGCAATATAAGTATGGCGGTAATGTCATAAATTCAAGATGTGAGTTCGATTGCAAAGGTACTTCCATGTAAACCTGAGGATTTATCGGCGATTCTTGTTGTGAAGAGAACTGGCATTGTTTCAATAAAGGAGTTTATAGTTAGGAGGGAGTATGTGCGGAAAGATTTGTAGTGGTTGAAGTCAAATCACAAGTACTACAAGGATATAGAAATTAGTGATGAGAATATAACTTCTTTGCCTGAGGAAGGTGTGCCACTTGATCTCCTGGTTATGGATGCAGGTAATGAGGAACATCGTGAAGATGATGTGCATCATGGACCTCCAGAGTTGCAAGATCAGTTTGTCGGTATCAATGATTTTAAATCTGTAGGTACGATTGGAGTTAATGTCCAACCAAATCAGGAGAGGGAGATCGGAAGAGAGCTATGGAGGAGAAAGAAGGGGTAGAGAAGACTAACGTGGAATTGCCGTTTTCTGGTCAAGTGATCGATGAGTTCACAACTAAAGGGTACATCACCATGGCGTTTTCGGTGTTATTTCTTAGCGGTAAAGCTGATTTACGGGAACTAAGAATTAGGAAAGTTTCTGCACGTCTTTATTTTCACTATTTGATGAGCTACTATGATCAGCGCTTCGCTCGGGATTCAAGGTTTAGGTATTTTGCTTGGAATTCTCTGACTAGGTGGAGGGCATTAGCTTTAGGAACTGTTTACATAAATAGGAACCCCAAGAGATGGTGAGCTTACAATTGAAAAGTTTCGAGAAATGGTTTCATCAGGGGACATCAGTTTAGATTGTCGTGTTGCTTATTGTGCGCAACAGATGCGAGGGTGCAAAGCATATTGGTATAGTCGATTAAAGGAGCTTATATCCATGGTTAATCAGTTTGGACCGCTGACTATTTTCTTCACACTCAGTGCAGCAGATCTCTAATGGCCTGAACTATACAAGCTTCTTGACACGGAAAACAGGTACATCGTTCATATTACTTTATTGTTCTGGTTTTTGGATCTTGTGATTTGTTAAACCAACCTTCACATGGAAAACAGGTTGGAAAGCTTAGATCCGAACAGAAGAAGGGAGAAATGGCAAAATTATTGAACTAGAATCCTTTGGTTGTCTCGTGGTTCCTCCAAAAAAGGGTGGATTTATTCTTGAAGTTGTTTCTGAAGAAAGAGTGTAAGGTGTTTGATCACTGGTACCAGTTCGAGTGGCAGAGAAGAGGTAGTGGCCATGTGCATGGTTTCTTGTGGCTCGAAGACAAACCGGATCCTTCGCGTATTGCCACAAATGAGCAGATAATTATTGTAATATTGATGTTATTGCATGGAACAAGAATCCCAGAGCACGGAAGAAAATAACTGTAGGATAAAACATGCTTACTTAGGAAATATAATTAAACAACTAAGGTCTAAATTCTTGTTTTTGTAGCATATATCTATTCTTAGGTTAGCATAGTCGCTATATAGTACCAATTTAGAGCATATGGCAGGCTAATTTAGGTTCTCAAAGAAAAGAAGACATGCTTTGCACATTCTTTAATAGGGTTTTGTACTCCTTGTTGCCATACAACAGTGTACATGACATTCCCTAATAAAAAAATTTCTTATTATGCACAGGAATTCTTTAAGTTAAAGTATTGAATTATGCCATGTATATTGTTTGTGTTTAGACATCTTTAATCCGCACCATGTCTTTTTTTCTTTTCTTTTTCAGTCGTTTATATTTTATTTTCTGTATATTTATATTATTTTCTTTTCTGATAAAATGGGTTGATACCGTGTCTAGACTTAAGTATTTTTTTTCTTTCCTTTTTATGTTTTCAGGTATGTCGTATGATCTGCGATTATTTTGACAGTACCATATGCACATGGAAACCGGATCCCAGTTTCAGAGTCGTCATACAAGACGATCATCCATGTGCACAAGAAATTTCAGAGGGTTAAAATCTAGAAGATGATGATGATGATTATTGGTCGGTTGTCAATCCGTCAAATATAATTTCACTTTCTCAATCAACTAGATATAAATATAGTATGCGATAAGAAAGAGTTCGTATCCACATGAGAGGCTTTCGTTGTTATAAAATTTTAGTTTCTAAGTAACCACGGGGTATGTTTGTTGTATTTTAAGCAAATAAAAGTAATTGAAAGCAAAGTAAATAATTGGAGAAATCAATAAGGAAGAGATATTGGTCACGGGATAGTATCATTCACAAACATGTATTATCATCAATGATTAGAATTGGTATTTTAAGCTCGTATTTATTAAAAGTCCTAGGATACCTTGATCGCAAGTATAACCCGTTAATTTCTGTTTTCATCACAACCACATTAAAAGATGCATATGTGAATTCTTCGTGAAAGCAACCTAAAGTGTAAAAGCACAATTAAGTTTAACTCCCTAAAAGCATTAAGTTTTATGGAATAAGACTCATCAATGCAAACGAATGTGTAAAAGCACTAAACGTTTTAACAAAAGTTATGATTCACTTGTGACTAGTAGGATATATCACTACAAGCACTAACCACAATTATGCTACTTAGAATCGGGGATAAACAACTTTTTCGTATTGAAAACCCTAATATAGCTCTAGAGATGAACACAAATCGGATTGATTCCGGACTCAACCTAACAAGTTTTCAAATCTTATAACACTATTAATTGTGAATCACAAACAATAATTACTAAGACAAAACTAATTCATTGAATCAAAAGCATGTTGAGAAATCAAATTTTATCCCATAACCAATAATATGTTTAGCTACTCATAGTTATGGAGTTCATCATAATCAATATTCAATAATAAAATAATGAAGAAGAAGAACAAAAGCAAACCCTAGAAGCGTAAAAAAAACGGCTCTCCAAAATTCCAAGAATAAGATATATTATAAGTTGTAGAAGACCTTCCCTTTATAGCTTTTCACCAACTTCTAAAATTAGGTCTAGTCTTCAAAGTCCATTAGATGAAAATCCACCAAGCCCATAAGAGGGAGAAACCCATGTGGAAAATATGACCCAAAAGTGGTCATGAAATCTGGTATTGTGGCCGGAACTTGGCCGGAAAGGTCGCCGGAAAACATCTCGGTGACCGGCAAAGTCCGCCCATCCCACCGCCAATCCAACTTGGATCGGCGGGTCAACTCAGTCAACCCAGTCCAGATCACTGAGTCAAAACATGCCAGTGAGTCAGCCGGGTCAGACTGAGTCAGCGGGCTAGTCATCCAATGAATCAGCCAATACCAGTCAGACTGAGTCAGGTCTGAGTTAAGGCTAACTCAGCTGACTTGTTCCAGGCCACAACCATTTTGCATAAGCTGGGGCTTTGCTGCATAATGATAGTGCATCGATTTACTTTCCAAACCAAGATGGCACTTTGCATCCCCGTTAAGCTAACACTCATCATTTTTCATTCACAATAGCCCCAATAATTTCATCCATTTCATCACTCTGCAACATCCATTCTTGTGGATTCAGAACTAAAATTTCTCAGCTCCATTGAACCAACAACAACATCCACAACCTCTTTACTCAATTCCTTTGTTTCAGCTGCCACCACCAGGTTTGTACCCCATCATCCGCTGTCATAGCACAATCTCAGGCTACTTCCTGCAACTATCTTTTGCAACCCCTCCTTCAGTGCTAGCTTCACTTCTCCACACTGCAGCTGTTCTTAGCTGCAAACTAATCACTTGCAACTCAACACCAGCCTTGGACCATCATCTCTGTCACAAATCATCACCACTGCCTACTTCATTACCAATTCCCTGGCTCAGCTGGTGCTTCAACCTGCCATGCCAGCAGCCAAAAAAACCTTGAGCAACAAAAACCACACAGACTCAGCCTTCATCTCATTTCGAGGCCAATTCTTATTCACTAGTCTCCCAGCCACAAAGAAACCAATAACACCCCAATTCAATGCACTGCAACAGCTATTTCCACAATTCATGCACTTTTAATCCACCATCGCCACAGTTCATCAAAATCCCAGCTCGGTTCCTTCCCGGACCCATTTTGCTATATTCTGAGCCATAACACCAACACCAGCTGCTCACAACACTCTGCCACAGATCACAGCATAACCCATCCTCCTTCAAGATTGATTACTTCCACCTGCTCTTCCCTGTAACCTCAATGCCAGCAACACCAACACATCATGATTCACAAGCAACACCAGAACCCCTACCATTCAGACCCCTTTCAGTGCATTCATGCTTCACTCTCTGTAACTGCACTTGCATCCATTACAACACAGCACAAGCATCATCCACGCCTCCAACTTCAATGCCGGACCAGTTCCACCGCAACAAAGACACTCCACCATCACCACGGAATCTGAGGCTAACAACATCAGGCTCAAACCCAATCTGGAATCTTGAGCCGCCTATGTCATCACCAACACCTTGAGCCATTGCTTCTCAGCTGTGGTAAAGCACCACTGCAACTCCCATGAAATCATCCACAGTTCAACACAGATCTTTCCCTTGAAAATCACCACTAGTTGCTTCTAGGTTCAATACCAACTTCAAGCCCCACACGTTCGATCCAACTCATCCACATCACTAGTAATCGCCACTGCAACTCCATCACCAATCACAGCCTCAACATAGACTAGTCAGAAACCACCTACAATCACCTTCGGCTCATTTCCTATGCTTTGCTTGAGACTAAAATTCAACACGGACCCCTCTCAATCTCATATTCAGATACAAATTAACCCATACCTCTCAACCAAACGTCGAACCCATCTCACAAACTCATTAAAATCGATCTCAGCTTCTTCCCAAAAACCATGGATCTTCTCCTCTCAATCCCTGTTTCATCTCTTATCCTTGCGATTTCATCACCAGAACTCATTAATAACAACACCATTCTCTCAATCGAAGCCACTAACCATAGTTCCTCACTCTTCTCTCGATCGATTTTCCACCTCTAGCAGGGCTGTTGTTAATTTCTCAGGTGAATGAAATGAATGAGAGATGAGATGAGTTTCTCTCGATTTAGGGCTATAGTGCAGGCTGATATTGACACCCTAGAGAGGTAGATAAGGGCCAACTTAATTCTAAACCCCTTAACCATCAGCTGGCCTGCATTTAATACTCCTCTTAATAGAGTTGCCCCTTAACCTTGGCTCAGCTCCCAGTAATGATTGCCATGAAATGACAATTTTGCCCTTTTTACTCCAATTGGTTGATTTCTCCATCTTTTCCTCCGCGCGACTCCAGAGTACCTAATAACTCAAAAACACACGTAAAGTACATAATTCACAAGAAAAATAGCAAAGAAAGCGTAACTACTAGATAGTAAATACGGTGTATTCTACACCTATCGATTCCCCCACACTTAGACTTTGCTAGTCCTCGAGCAAATCAATCAAAACAATAAAATACAACAACTCCGTGTCGTCGAGGCTACGGTCACTTTTAGCATAAATAACAAGCCTTTAAACCCCTAGGTGTCCCTAGTGGACGAGTTATAGTCTCGTGAGGGTTTACTAGAGATTTACCCACAAAACCTATATTTCCAACTTACTAGTTCTCCGTAATGATAGCATCCAATGCGCTAAGAAGACATAGAGATTCTGCACACTAGTCATAAGAAGTTAGACACATAAATGAACACAATCTCATTCTTAAAAGTTGAGATAGAGATAACCATCCCTTCTCGACTAAAATTCGGGTTCGGAGTGATCAAAAGTCTCGACTCGCCTCACAAGAAAGGGTTTTATGATATTGCTCTCAATAATAAACAGCTCTTTATGGGTCACACATGTGTCCAGGTAGGAATGAAGAGAGAATCCTGCGACACGTTGAATGGTAGGAAGGCTTAACCCTCCGAATGTTTTGAAAACCCACATCTTTTATATATTTTTGAAAACCCATTTTTCTGACGATCTCTTCGAAAGGAAATCAACCATTTAACGAAGGTGGGAATATGCTTACCTACCTCGTATCCGTTCGGCGTGCAGCTAGCACCACTCTCACAAAGATCCATAGAAACGTCTTCGGTCTTCTATCGGTGTCTTCATCTTCGTCTTCGGTCTTCAACTCTTGATGATAACTCTCGAACTTCGTAGAATCTTGACAATATGATTCTTTCCTCTAATTCCTTGTCGCTTGAAACTTCATTATAGATATTCCTTTTTTCCATAGGCTTTATTGAAAGAATACAAAAATAAAAACAAACTATACGAACCCAATTTTTTTTTTTTTTTTTTTAAATTTTTTTTTTTTTTGAAATAAGAAATAAAACAAATACAAAAACAAAATAATAAAAACTATAAAACAAAAAATAAACATTTTTCTTTTGTCTCTTTTTTTTTTCTTTTTTTTTTTTAATTTTCGTTTTTTTTTTTTTTTTTTTTTGATTGAGACAAGAGAAAGTAAAATACAAATAAAATAATAATGTAAGTACAATGCCATGGTGTAAGTACTTTACCGCTTGATTCTTCACAACTTATATGTCTTGATATCATAGACTTCTCGAATTCTCATCCTTAATAATTTCCGCTCTTGTACTATAGTCTTCAACTTATAAAAATTCTGCTCCTTGTTTTGTTGCTTACTCAAATCTGAAATCTGCCCATTTCTGTACTGTTGCTTGTAAACCTCGAACGTGTTCAACTTTCCTTCGAATTTGTATGCTCCTCTTGCTGATGATGATGGTGTTTCTATGGACTTGTTGGTGTAGAGAGAGATAAGGTTGATGGTGCTAACTGCGAACAAGATCACAAGTGGTATGTAAGTTAACAATTCGATGTCACCAACATGGTTGATAAAAATAGCACTCAAGAGATCAAAATAGTGCTTCTATGGTGGGAAATTGGACAGCTCACCATTCTGCCCGGAATTTACGTACGGTGACACACACTCTAAAAAGCACAAATTTAGACAGGTACAAAGAATTGAAGGTTGGTGCCTCACATTATGTAACATGGGTAGTCTCCACTATAGGGGATCACTGTTCTAATACCGAATTCAGTCTGCACCTTATTTGCCACTGGCATGGTTAAATCCAACTTTAACTCTCATACAATTAAGAAACCCGATCATGTTCTCTGTCATCTCTACGTTCAGTCACTAGTTTGAGATTCTCGATGTAATCTTAGCGACATGTATACTATGTGACTCTAAACTAACTACAAGTTGGAGTTTTCTTATTCACTAGTTCACAAAAAAGTTGAAAAATTGCAAAAACTTACAACATAAACCACTCCCCCACACTTAAACTTTACATTGTCCTCAATGTAAATTGAATCGTCCAAAGTAAGTTAAGGTGGAAAATCCTAATAAGAAATCAGCAAAAACAAAGTAAAAACAAAACAAGAAAAACTAAAAACAAGAAAAGAAATAAATACAAGACAAGAAATACTCATCCTTTGGGTTGCCTCCCAATTAGCGCTTGGTTTAAAGTCGTCAGCCCGACTATCTCCTTGCTTTCTATGACTCCTCCATAGGGAGCACATCCACAAAATTAACTCCTTCCACCACTTCGGAAGTGAAATTCTCATAATATGGTTTCAACCGGTGCCCATTAACTTTAAGTTCTTTCCCTGTAGCTATGCTACGAATTTCCACTGCACCATGAGAAAACACATTAGTAACAATAAAAGGTCCGATCCATCGTGACCTTAATTTACCCGGAAATAATTGCAAGCGAGAATTAAACAAAAGCACTTTCTGCCCAATGCAAAATTGTTTCCTAGAAATCATGTTATCATGGAATGCTTTCGTTTTTTCTTTGTAAATCCGTGAGCTTTCAAATGCATCATTGCGGAGCTCCTCTAGCTCTTGGAGTTGTAACTTCCGTTGCTTTCCAGCCCCATCCATCTCCGTGTTGCATTGTTTAATAGCCCAAAACGCCTTATGCTCAATTTCCACGGGTAAGTGACATGGTTTACCATACACAAGCCTAAAAGGAGACATCCCAATAGGTGTTTTATATGCGGTTCTATACGCCCACAAAGCATCATTAAGTCGCATGCTCCAATCTTTCCTTGTTGGGTTCACCGTCTTTTCTAGAATAGATTTCACCTCCCGGTTAGACACCTCGGCTTGTCCATTAGTTTGGGGATGATAAGGTGTTGCAATCTTGTGCGACATATTGTACTTCGTCAACAAGCTTTGTAAAATCCTGTTTTTGAAGTGAGAACCCCCATCGCTAATTATGGCTCTTGGAATTCCAAACCTTGCAAAAATATGAGCTTGCACAAAATCTGAAACCACTTTAGAATCATTAGTAGGGGTGGCCTTAGCTTCCACCCATTTCGAGACATAATCAACCGCAAGTAAGATATAAAAATTCCCATGGGAGTTGACAAAAGGCCCCATAAAATCAATACCCCCCCATACATCAAAAACTTCAATAAATTGAATAAAAGTTTGTGGCATTTGATTTCGAGCACCTAGATTGCCGGTTCTTTGGCACCTATCACAAGTTGTACAAAATATATGTGCATCCTTAAACAAAGTTGGCCAATAAAAACCACTTTCAAGTACCTTGTGCGCGGTTCTCTTACTCCCAAAATGTCCTCCGCAAGCATAAGAGTGACAAAAGACAAGATAGAGTTAAATTCGGATTCGGGAACGCACCTTCGTATTACTTGGTCACTACCATGTTTCCATAAATATGGATCATCCCATATGTATTGGTTCCCTAACCTCTTAAGTTTGTCCCTCTCAGCACGAGACAAGTTCTTTGGGATTTGTTTAGAAACTAAGTAATTGACAATATCGGCATACCATGGTTCTCCAAAGGCAATTGAGAATAGTTGCTCATCCGGGAAACTTTCACGCAACGGGATAGTCTCCTTGTCCACAGCAAGTCGGCTCAAATGATCCACAACGGTGTTCTCAATTCCTTTCTTGTCTTTGATTTCAATATCAAACTCTTGCAAGAGTAAAATCCATCGTATGAGCCTCGGTTTCGCCTCTTTCTTTGTAAGCAAGTATCTAAGTGCTGCATGATCAGAAAAGACAACAACTTTTGTACCAATTAGATAAGAGCGAAACTTTTCTAAAGCAAAAACAATGGCTAATAACTCTTTTTCAGTGGTTGTGTAGTTTTGTTGAGCCTCATTTAACGTTCTAGAAGCATAATAAATAGCATGAGGAAGCTTCCCCACACGTTGCCCAAGCACCGCACCAACCGCATAATCACTAGCATCACACATGAGTTCAAACGGCTTACTCCAATCCGGTGGTTTAATGATAGGGATGAAATCAAAAGTTCTTTCAAACGATTGAATGCCGCCATACATTTCTCATCAAAGTTAAAAACCACATCTTTTTGCAATAAGTTACAAAGTGGTGATGCTATCTTGGAAAAGTCCTTGATGAACCTACGATAGAAACCTGCATGACCAAGAAAAGAACGTATCTCCCTCACCGTAGTGGGAGGGGTTAGAGCACGAAATAAGGTCTATCTTAGATTTATCGACTTCCAAGCCTTTAGAAGATATTATATGGCCTAAAACTAGGCCATGAGTTACCATGAAATGACACTTCTCCCAATTTAGCACAAGATTTTTTTCAACACATCGTTCAAGGATTAGAGACAAATTGTTCAAGCAAAGGTCAAAAGAATCACCAAAGACACTAAAGTCATCCATGAACACTTCGATTATGTTTTCAACATATTCTGAAAAGATACTCACCATACACCTTTGAAAGGTAGCTGGAGCATTGCACAAGCCAAAAGGCAACCTTCTATAAGCAAAAGTACCGAAAGGACAAGTGAAAGTGGTTTTCTCTTGGTCCTCCGGCGCTATCACAATCGATTATAACCCGAATAGCCATCAAGAAAGCAATAGTAAGAGTGTCCAGCTAAACGTTCAAGCATTTGATCAATAAAAGGTAAAGGAAAGTGGTCTTTTCTAGTGGTGGCATTCAATTTTCTATAATCAATACAAACCCTCCAACCGGTTTGCACACGAGTTGGGACAAGTTCATTCTTATCATTCTCCACCACCGTCACACCCGATTTCTTTGGTACTACTTGTACCGGGCTTACCCACTTGCTATCGGATATGGGGTAGATAACACCCACTTCCAAATGCTTGAGTATCTCCTTTTTCACAACTTCCATCATGGGAGGATTCAAACGACGTTGCGCGTCCCTTTTAGGCTTTGCATCATCCTCCAAACGAATTTTGTGCATACAAACGGCAGGGATTATACCCTTGATATCGACGATTGTCCATCCTATGGCCGTCTTGTACTTCCTTAGCACCCTTAGAAGTTTTTGCTCCTGTAAATCATTAAGCTTATTAGAAACAATCACAGGTAACTCTTCATTATCACCCAAGTACAAGTACTTAAGGTGGTCGGGAAGAGGTTTCAATTCTAACTTTGGAGATTTAACAATTGAAGGTACAAGCTTTTCATCACTGCATGGTAAAGAAATAAAAGAGATATTATGAGTTTCCGGGCATCCTTGGAGTGAATTAAGATCACCAAGGGCTTCCTTGACTTCATTACCACACTCTACACCATTATCCATGGATGTAGTTAACACGGTTTCCAAAGCATCATCACCGTTTAATTCAAACATTTGTTGTGCCAATGAATCCATAACATCAATGGAGAAACAAGAGTGGACATCACTAGGATATCTCATCGTCTCGAAAATATTGAAACGTATTGTTTCTCCATCAAACTCCATGGTCAACGTTCCCTTATCCACATCAATTATGGTTTTCGCCGTTTTCATGAAAGGACGCCCAAGTAGCAATGGAAGAGACGAGTCCGGTGAACCTTCATCCATCTCTAACACACAAAAGTCCGCTGGAAATACAAGTTGATTAACCTGCACAAGAACATCCTCAACAATACCCATTGGGTAGACATTAGAGCGATCGGCTAATTGCAATACAATTTCAGCCTTTTTAAGAGGACCAAGATCAAGTGAATTATACATTGACGCAGGCATAACATTAACGGATGCGCCTAAATCCAACATAGCTTTGTTAAATGTAGTGTTACCAATTGTGACGGGAATGTCAAAACTACCCGGATCCTTGCACTTAAGTGGGAGTTTGTGTTGTAAGATTGCCGAGGCATTCTCCCCCACACTAAGCACTTCATTACCTTTGAGCCTTTGTTTGTTGGTACACAAGTCCTTCAACACCTTTGCATATTTTGGAACTTGCTTGATAGCATCAATGAGTGGTATGTTCACATGGATCTTTTTAAGAACGTCTAAAATCTCCTTTTCTAGTTCCGTCTTCTTAGAACTTGCAAATCTGCGAGGAAAAGGTAGAGGAGGAACATAAGTAGAAACCGGAGTTTTAGAGTTAGGAATAGGTACCTCAGAAGTTTGGGGAGAATCCTCATTATTCTCCTCAAAAACAGGTTCCTTGGGTGTGTCCACCTTGCCCGAATCAGAAACTTCGGGTTGCACAAGTTGTGTACCGCTTCTCAACGTGATAGCATTGACACCCTCTTTTGGGTTAATAGGTTGAGAAGGGAGTTTCCCACTATTTTGCGCCTTCAATTGGTTCAACTCAATAGCCATGGAGCCCATTTGTGTTTGCAACTCCTTGATAGCACTCTTAGTTTCTTGTTGACTCTCTTTAAACATGGTAGAAATACCTTGCATCATTGTTTGAAGCTTTGAATTAATATCGGAACCTTGATTTTGCATTGATTGTTGTGCTTGAGGTTGCTGAAATTGTTGTTGTTGTTGTGGTTGAAATCCACTCGGACGGTTGAAAGTAGATTGTTGAATTGCACATTGCTTGTTAGCATAGCTAAAATTGGGGTGATCTCTCCATCCCGGATTGTAAGTGTTGGATTAGGGATCATACCGTCTTGTTTGATTTGGAAAGATCGCATTAGCTTGCTCGTCTTCATAAGATTGAGGAGAATTTGGTATAACCGCGGATGCAACTTGTTGCAACATTGCTGTCATGTTACCCATTTGTTGACGAAGTTCCTCCACCTCGCTCACTTCACTCACCCTTCTTAGAATCACATCCGAACCACGACTCAAGAATTGTTGGGAGTTCGCCGTCATGTTTTCAATCAACTCTCTAGCTTGTGCCACCGTCTTGCTAACTAGTGCACCACCACCCGCAGCGTCAATAAGATTCCTATCACTTGATTGGAGTCCTTCATAGAAGTATTGGATTATCATAGCGTCACTAAATTGGTGGTGAGGGCAGCTTGCCACCAATCTCTTGTATCGTTCCCAACATTCATATAAGGATTCTCCCACGTTTTGCTTCATCCCACAAATTTCTTTGCGAATTTGAGTAGCCTTGGATGCAGGAAAATATCTCTCCAAAAAGAGTTTCTTCAACCCATTCCATGTTGTGACACTTCCGGGAGGTAAATAGTACAACCAATCCTTAGCACTATCCATTAAAGAGAAACGGAAAACTTTCAACATTGCACCATCCGCCTCAACATTCGCTGGAAGCATAGCCGTGACAATGGTGTGGAAGTCCAAAAGATGTTTGTTTGGATCTTCATTCACCATGCCATGGAATTTTGGTAATTCTCTAAGCAACCCCCGGCTTTATCTCAAAAGTAGAGTTCGTTTGAATACACCCTGTTGTGTATCAAGGCTATGAGAAGCCAAGTCCTTGAGTGAACGATTTGCATCACCCATTGTTAATTCTTCCTCAACGTGTGGTTCGTCTACGATTGGAACCTCTTTTCCTTCTTCTTGTTGTCAGAAAATCTCTTCCCCTACTTCCAACTCGTGCTCGTCCGTTGTGTCTTGACTTGGTTGGAGTATTGTACCGCGTCGAGTAGCTATCCCGCACCTTGGATAATTTCAATCCTTAGAAGCCAGAGATTAGGTACCTGCAAACAATTCTCCAAAACAAGTGAGAAACAAGACAAGAACCGAAAAGCAAAGATTAATTCAGAAATTGTAAAAAGAAACTAAAAACTTAATAACAAGCCGTATGCCTCCCCTAAGAATTCGCAAAATTTGGTCGGTTGTCAATCCGTCAAATATAATTTCACTTTCTCAATCAACTAGATATAAATATAGTATGCGATAAGAAAGAGTTCGTATCCACAGAGAGGCTTTCGTTGTTATAAAATTTTAGTTTCTAAGTAACCACGGGGTATGTTTGTTGTATTTTAAGCAAATAAAAGTAATTGAAAGCAAAGTAAATAATTGGAGAAATCAATAAGGAGGAGATATTGGTCACGGGATAGTATCATTCACAAACATGTATTATCATCAATGATTAGAATTGGTATTTTAAGCTCGTATTTATTAAAAGTCCTAGGATACCTTGATCGCAAGTATAACCCGTTAATTTCCTGTTTTCATCACAACCACATTAAAAGATGCATATGTGAATTCTTCGTAGAAAGCAACCTAAAGTGTAAAAGCACAATTAAGTTTAACTCCCTAAAAGCATTAAGTTTTATGGAATAAGACTCATCAATGCAAACGAATGTGTAAAAGCACTAAACGTTTTAACAAAAGTTATGATTCACTTGTGACTAGTAGGATATATCACTACAAGCACTAACCACAATTGTGCTACTTAGAATCAGGGATAAACAACTTTTTCGTATTGAAAACCCTAATATAGCTCTAGAGATGAACACAAATCGGATTGATTCCGGACTCAACCTAACAAGTTTTCAAATCTTATAACACTATTAATTGTGAATCACAAACAATAATTACTGAGACAAAACTAATTCATTGAATCAAAAGCATGTTGAGAAATCAACTTTTATCCTATAACCAATAATATGTTTAGATACTCATAGCTATGGAGTTCATCATAATCAATATTCAATAATAAAATAGTGAAGAAGAAGAACAAAAGCAAACCCTAGAAGCGCAAAACAAAACGGCTCTCCAAAATTCCAAGAATAAGATATATTATAAGTTGTAGAAGACCTTCCCTTTATAGCTTTTCTCCAACTTCTAAAATTAGGTCTAGTCTTCAAAGTCCATTAGATGAAAATCCACCAAGCCCATAAGAGGGAGAAACCCATGTGGAAAATATGACCCAAAAGTGGTCGCCGGAAATCTGGTATTGTGGCCGGAACTTGGCCGGAAAGGTCGCCGGAAAACATCTCAGGTGACCGGCAAAGTCCGCCCGGTCACCGGTCAACGGGTCGGATCGGCGGGTCAACTCAGTCAACTCAGTCCAGATCACTGAGTCAAAACAGGCCAGTGAGTCAGCCGGGTCAGACTGAGTCAGCGGGCTAGTCATCCAATGAATCAGCCAATACTAGTCAGACTGAGTCAGGTCTGAGTTAAGGCTAACTCAGCTGACTTGTTCCAGGCCACAACCATTTTGCATAAGCTGGGGCTTTGCTGCATAATGATAGTGCATCGGATTTACTTTCCAGCCAAGATGGCACTGCATCCCCCTGTTAAGCTAACACTCATCATTTTTCATTCACAATAGCCCCAATAATTTCATCCATTTCATCACTCTGCAACATCCATTCTTGTGGATTCAGAACTAAAATTTCTCAGCTCCATTGAACCAACAACAACATCCACAACCTCTTTACTCAATTCCTTTGTTTCAGCTGCCACCACCAGGTTTGTACCCCATCATCCGCTGTCATAGCACAATCTCAGGCTACTTCCTGCAACTCTCTCTTGCAACCCCTCCTTCAGTGCTAGCTTCACTTCTCCACACTGCAGTTGTTCTTAGCTGCAAACTAATCACTTGCAACTCAACACCAGCCCTTGGACCATCATCTCTGTCACAAATCATCACCACTGCCTACTTCATTACCAATTCCCTGGCTCAGCTGGTGCTTCAACCTGCCATGCCAGCAGCCAAAAAAACCTTGAGCAACAAAAACCACACAGACTCAGCCTTCATCTCATTTCAGGCCAATTCTTATTCACCAGTCTCCCAGCCACAGAAAACCAATAACACCCCAATTCAATGCACCTGCAACAGCTATTTCCCTGCAATTCGCACTTTTAATCCACCACCGCCACAGTTCATCAAAATCCCAGCTCAGCTCCTTCCTGACCCATTTTGCCATCATCTCGAGCCATAACACCAACACCAACCAAGCTCACAACACTCGCCACGTATCACAAAGATAACCCATCCTCCTTCAAGATTGATTACTTCCACCGCTCTTCCCCCGTAACCTCAATGCCAAAGAACACCAACACATCATGATTCACAAGCAACACCAGAACCCCTACCATTCAGACCCCTTTCAGTGCATTCATGCTTCACTCTCTGTAACTGCACTTGCATCCATTACAACACAGCACAAGCACCATCCATAGTTCCAACTTCAATGCTGATCAGTTCCACCGCGATGACAAGACACTCCACCATCACCTGGAATCCGAGGCTAACAACATCGCTCAAACCCAACTGAATCTTGAGCCGCCTCTGTCATCACCAACACCTTGAGCCATTGCTTCTCACCGTGGGTAAAGCACCACCGCTACTCCCATGAAATCATCCACAGTCCAACACAGATCTTTCCCTTGAAAATCACCACTAGTTGCTTCTAGGTTCAATTCCAACTTCAAACCCCACACAGATTCGATCCAACTCACTGCCATCACTAGTAATCGCCACTGCAGCTCCATCACCAATCACAGCCTCAACATAGACTAGTCAGAGCAACCACCAGCAAAAATACAATCACCTTCAGCTCAGATTTCCTATGCTTTGCTTGAGACTAAAATTCAACACAGACCCCTCTCAATCTCATATTCAGATACAAATTAACCCATACCTCTCAACCAAACGTCGAACCCATCTCACAAACTCATCAAAATCGATCTCAGCTTCTTCCCAAAAACCATGGATCTTCTCCTCTCAATCCCTGTTTCATCTCTTATCCTTGCGATTTCATCACCAGAACTCATTAATAACAACACCATTCTCTCAATCGAAGCCACTAACCATAGTTCCTCACTCTTCTCTCGATCTGATTTTCCACCTCTAGCAGAGGCTGCTGTTAATTTCTCAGGTGAATGAAATGAATGAGAGATGAGATGAGTTTCTCTCGATTTAGGGCTATAGTGCAAAGGATATTGCCACCCTAGAGAGGTAGATAAGGGCCAACTTAATTCTAAACCCCTTAACCATCAGATGGCCTGCATTTAATACTCCTCCTAATAGAGTTGCCCCTTAACCTTGGCTCAGCTCCCAGTAGTGATTGCCATGAAATGACAATTTTGCCATTTTTACTCCAATTGGTTGATTTCTCCATCTTTTCCTCCGCGCGACTCCAGAGTACCTAATAACTCAAAAACACACGTAAAGTACATAATTCACAAGAAAAATAGCAAAGAAAGCGTAACTACTAGATAGTAAATACGGTGTATTCTACACCTATCAATTATGCGGCTTTGGTTAACTATGTGATGCGACAAACCAAGTGTGGAAGTTATTGTTTGGGAAAAAGCAAGGTTACAAGGAGAGATGAATGTCGGTTCAGATTCCTAATTGAGCTTTTATATGAATCTAAGCTAGTTGAAGAACCAGCTGACAAAGAACATGTTCAGATTTCTTGGCCGCAGAAACGATCAGTGGTTGAATTCTCACAATCGCGCGGTTCTACAAGCATGGAGAGAAAATATTGACTGGTCTGTTGTGACAACCACGGAATCCGTTACCCATTATATCGCCAAGTATGCATCAAAGGCAGAACCAGCCTCAAGGAATTACATCGACATTTTGCAAGGAATCATTGATAATCCACTACGACCTTGCCGTGATTCAGAATCTTCCATAAAAAGAATACTCATTAAGAATGCATCGAAAGAGACGTATCTGCACAAGAGGTGTGCCAATTACTTATGGGTTGGAATTTGTCGGATTCGTCGAGAAAATTCGTTACTTTAACTTTGAGTGAAAGTAGGTTATTTTCCTCTCAACTGCGAAAGCAAAAGAATAGAAGTAACGAAGATGTAGAGCAAGAGATAGCTGATCTGAATTTTTTTTCAAGATATTTGAGCAGACCGTATGACTGTGAGCAGATGACGCTTATTGAAATGGTAAAAAAAACGTTATTGGGCTCGTCGAAAGTGGTGCAAATATCGTGTTGAGCCGGTTGTTAGGATTTTACCAGATTTCAGTGGGAAAAAATCATTCCAGATACTGATCTTTATGAATCCTTTTGCAGACAACAGGTATGTAGAGTAGTTAACTCTTCTATGTTCCTTTTTTTGGGCATTTTATCTAAATAGTAGAGTAGATAAGGAACCATTAGCTACTGCCATAGTCATAAGCGTGCATTCACTTGCGCCACTGTTCTTTGTTCGTTGTTGTCTTAGTTATGCCTCAACTCGTCTCTGTTCTTTATGTACCAACATGTATTGTTAAATAGCCGATACAGGAGCCTTGAATAAGCGAAAGGAAATTTCCCTACGTGGTCAGGAAGGTACGCTAAACTCATCCGTCCTACTGAAAATCCTTCAGTAGATCTTGGCATTGTTGAGGAGGAATTTGAGGACGAAATGCATCCTGCAGATGAGAGGTTACACGAATGGATGCAAGCCTCTGCAATGGCACCGAATTTCAGGGCATTGGAGGATACTGATCTGGGTTTGCGCGACATCGATAAAATCCATCTTTGGTCAAGTGGATTACAGAACAACCCTACCATCCACGAGAAGATAGGATTCGTTAACACCTTACGACAAGCCGTGCAAGATACACATGATTCTGGTTCGAGTAATTCTCTTCCTGCTCTGTCAAGACAACAACAAGTCGCACATGATATTATTCTTCATTCTTTGAGGTCGAATCAACTATTCGGTTGATTATCAAGGAGGGGCGACACAGGAAAATCAACACTCATAAATGCCATTGTTCGGTTGACAAGGGAATTGTTCAGCAACGACAATTCTGTTTGTATCATGGCTCCTACCGGTGTAACCGCATTCAACATCGGAGGTTCGACTATTCACCACGAACTCAGCATCACAACAGATAAAATCCAGTTGTACAAGAAGCTGGAGGTATAACGATGTAGACGAATGCAGGTGATATGTCATTTTGGCTTCAGTTTTGTAGTTTCTGTTATATAGGTACTGTGAAAATTTAGCTTTATTCATGGGAGAGAATAAGAAACTACTTACCATGTATGATTTTAATGCTTTGCATATGTAACTTGCTTTTGGAAATATCTTGTATGGTTTTAATGCTTTCAATATTGACTCATGCAGGTAGATTTCAAAAATACGAAGTTGATTATTATCGATGAATACAACATTATCGGCAGAAAGATGCTTGCATATATCGATCTTCGATAAAGAGACATTTTTGGAACCAAAGAATGTTTTGAGAATATCTCTATTTTACTCGTCGGTGATATGCGACAACTTCCACCTGTTTTTGATACACCCTTATATGCTGAAGGCGGACGAGAGTTACAACTGACAGGTAATCTCTATTACTCTGAGTTTAAACAATGTGTTCGCCTTGAACAAGTTTTTCGGCAGTCTGGAATTGAGGAATCAGATTATAGAGATGCTTTGTAGAGATTAAGTGATGACAAGTACACTATTACCGACTGGAATCTGTTTGCCACTAGGAGCTACGCGACCTTGTCAGTCGAAGATAAACACACATTTAGGCATGCTCTTCGTCTGTTTCTAGGGCTGCACATGGTTCGGTTTTCATCGATTTTTGGCAAAACCAAAACCGAAACCATAATACTCGGTTTTTCAATATTAAAACCAATGAAACCATATAACCTATTCGGTTTCACTGGTTCGGTTTCTACTCGGTTTGGTTAAAAACTGCACGGTTTTTGGTTAACCAAATGATTTATAAACAATATTTTATTTTGGTCGCTTTCTCATATCCGACAGTTTAAATTTTCAATAAAAAAGTGTCAGCAAGATAAAATTCCACCTGCTACAAACATAGTTTTTACTTTTTAAGGAATGAGATTTAATACTAAAATAAAAGCTAAAAGAACTGAGGAGAAAACTGAGGACTGGGGAGAAAAAGATGGAGGTAGGAAGATACAGCCTTAGGGTAAAATGTCTACTAACAAGTCTAACATCCACCGCTAATATTATTTCAATCCTACAGCTAGTAATAATCGGTTAACCATTAGGTTTTCGGTTCGGTTTTGGGATGAAACCTAAACCGAAACCGATAGTTTCGGTTATCTGGAACTGACAATCATGAATGAACCATTGGTATATGGTTTCGGTTCGGTTTAAATTCTTCGGTTTCGGTTTTGTTCCATGGTTCCGGTTCGGTTTTGTGCAGCCCTATCTGTTTCCCAGTAAAGATGAAGCTGCCAGTTATAATGAAGAACGCCTCAGAGAGCTTGGGTTTCCTGTTGCGCGTATCCCATCAGTGAATAACTGTCCAACAACTGAGGGAGCAAGTTCTGATGACGCGAAAGGGTTACAGAATATTTTGTTGTTGTCAAAGCAAGTAAGGGTGATGTTGCGGAAAAACTATTCCACTCAATTTTGTTTGGTTAATGGCTCAACATGAACTGTTAAGGATATCATATATAAAGAAGGAGAGGAATCACCTGGAAATATTCCGATTGTCAATTCGTTTGAATTTGACAAGTATATTGGTCCAAGGGCGTATGAAGAATCCACTGTGGTTCTTATCATTCCAGTCACAACAAACTGGATATCATCTTCCGGTGTGCCATGTCAGCGGTTTCAATTACCACTTATCTTGTGTTGGGCAATAAATGTTCAAAAAAGCCAAGGGTTGACTCTTGATCAGGCTGTTGTTAGTATAGGAACTACAGAGAGATTTGGTATGACATTTGTGGCATTGTCACGGATGAGATGACTTAAAGACCTTGCATTCTTTCCGATGTTTGATTACGAAAGATTGGAGCGAATAGAAAAATGTTATGGGATTAAAAAGAGGCACGTAGAAGAACAACGGTTACAACAGCTAGCAAATACGACTCAAGAATTTCTATAGATTTGAATAGAAGAAATTTTTTTACATTGTCAACTTCACACAATTTTGTTTTACAAATTAAGATTATGATAAAATTTGTTTGGACATTTCTTTTTAAAAAAATTTACTTTACAAATCTGAACCCATGCAATCACATAGTGATGTCGTTACTTCAAGTTCTTCGGTCGGCCCTCCCACCGTGGCAACTGTTGTAGTAGTATACACACTGATTTTATGTGCAAGAAATATGCATACTGATTTCTGTACATAATTTTTTTAATTTTCTTCATATTTTATAGTGTGCAAGCAATATGCACATTAATTTTTGTAAATAATTTTTTGAATTTTCTTCATATTTTATAGTGTCGTGCAATATGCACACCGATTTTATGTGCAATATACACACCTTAAGTTATTTTGTTAATCCTACTTCCTATAATATTCCAAGGCTACTAGAATAATATGTGAATTTTATTAAATAACCCTGGGGCCAAAAAAGCAAAACCCATAATTTTTCCTGGCGAGATTGGGGTATACCCAAACTAATTGGGGTATACCCAATGAGAAGGGGACATGGTGTGTCATTATTAAAAAGTGTGATTTTACTTTAATACCCTTGAAATAATTAAATCTTAAAAATAAATTCATTTCTTAATTTCATTAACCATAAAATTAAAAAACTAACCAACTCTTAATCTTCTCTTCTTCTTCATCTTCATCTTCCATCAACCAAACCCATATAAAAATCTCAACTTTGATTTTCCAAAAAAATGTTGACTCTACCAAATGAAAAGAAGACTATAAATGATGTTTAAACTTAAACCCATCATTGTGTTGTGTGATTTGATTGTTATATCAAAGTTAGAAATCGAAATTTATGATTTCGTGTCTTCGCCGGCAAGGTCGTGACATGCATATCTTGCCGACTTTTCATAATGACCATGGCGCGATCAGTAAAAATTTCAAAAGCCTAAGTAGGTATTTTTTGAAAACCTTGCCGGCCAATACAAATTGAAGGGTATTTTTGAATACCTTGCCGGCCAAAAACAGCCTAAGGGTATTTCTTGAATACCTTGCCGAAATAAATTTTTTATGTCATCTCCTGTATGTCAAAAAACAAAAGTCGGCAAGGTCGACGATGAAGATCATGCCGGCCACTTTTGGCCGGCGAGGTCGGCGATGAAGACCTTGCCGACTTTTCATACTTTCAGAACTAAAAGTGTTGATTTATTCTTTGATTTTGAGTATGATTTCATATAACAGATTTGCAATCCCCTTTTTAGAAGTATTTTGGTTGTGTGCTTCATTTTCGTTGCAAGAGATATTCTCAAAAAAAAAAAAAAAATCATCAAAAATCATCCCACAAAAGTCAATCAAAAACAAAATTTCATAACTTAAAATTCATAAGTTTTAATCTATTCAATCAATTTAAACTTAATTAATTAATCTAATCAAACTTTTAGTGTTAATTAAACGAGGGCAATTTTGCCATTTTGAAAATATTTGGTTAAGGGGTGACCTCTTTTACTTCAAAATGACTCTATTTTGTCTCATTGGGTATACCCAATTAGTTTGAGTATACCCCAATCTCGCCAGATAATTTTTAGGGTCATAAGAATAAATTACTCAATCCATTTAAAGTGGCCAACCTTATTTATGCACTGGTTGTTTTGGGTGATCCTTTGGGTGAAAGGGCTCCTGCACATGGTACTTGTTTATGTAAAGTAAAAAGTACAACCACAGTGGGCAAGATGTGCAGAACAAAACCACATTGAACAACATAAAGGAAAACCCATATGGGATTGGCAATATTATGGACTTTTCATACCGATTCAACCTCCAAAATTGGGACGATTTTGGTACATTTCACCTAACAAAAACTTGTTATTCAAGGAAATAAGGAGTTAAGGACGTAAACCCTACAAAAGCAGCTGTGTATATAAGACAAAGCCCCGTTGTCTCATTTCATCATTTCACTTCTGAAAACATGTTGGGTTATTGTGAGGCTACTTCTGAGCTCTTAAGAGCACTTCCTATGGAATGAACAAACATGATAGTTTGTTCATTTTGCTCATACTTTGGAATGAACAAACATGAAAAATGGACGTTCAAATTTGTTGGTTTGTTCATTAATTTGGAGAATCGGATGTAACTTTTGAAATCCAACGGATTTTGGATTTAGTGCGGATGCAGTTTTAAACATCTGTTGGATGTTTAATTGGATACAGATGAGATGAAACTCAGTTCATACCGGCTGATGGTCATCCCTAGTGAACAAGTAATCTAGGATGAGTATGGTTCGGATTGAAACAGATTTAGCCTTGTTGGCATCCAATCCAACATACAAGGGATTTCAAGTTAAGCATCCGTATCGGATCCAATATTTAACGGATTTGCATTCAATAAATGCACTAGTGGACAGATTGGATGCGGATGACTCAATAAATTTTATTTTCACAAATCCTATAAATAATAATCTCACATAATAAATCATCATTACAACGGCCAGAATATGATATGTATATGTTTTATCTCGAGCTCTCAATTTACATCCCTAGAAATATATTATAAATAATGACGAAGAAATAAGATAAACATATAGTGGAGTAATATTCTACACCCATATTTTACAAATGTTCCATATAACCAATGTAGCGTGTGTGAGTGTCCGACGAATTTTTATATTGGGTGTCCAAGATAAACATATAGGAAAAAAAGAAAAAACAATAAACTTAGAGGATTTTAATTCTGCGTCCAATCTATTAGTGTACAGACGGACATTCAGTGACCAAAAAACGGATGGTTGGGCTCGATCCACGGGTTCGACCCTAAATACTCACCCCTAACTATGTTTTTGCATCCTTTTAGCTTTGTTCATGTTAATACACGACCCATGTAAATTTATGAGCTCCGGTTTTGTCTAACAAATGAGTCTCGTTTGTCGACGAGGTCAAACACAAGGACAAGCAACTTTCAAGTTTTAAAAATGATTTTTTGTTTTCTTTTTTCGCGAGAATTTTATGGATAGTTTTTTCTCTTGGCCACCCTTGAAATAAACATGATATATGGCCTTATGGGACAGAAACTTCGGGAGAGGCAAGTAATGGGTAAAGTAGTTGGTGGTACAGCCGGTGAGGGTGAATTTGATGAACACCACAAGAAACTTGAAAAAAAAAAAAACACGGATTTCACGAGCACCTTGCTAAACAGTAGATACATCCCGTGTGCCCCTGGCTGGAGCATTTTCTACCGTCTGGCATAAGCATAAAATTCACACAGATTTGGTGGACCAACTCAAATAGGGTAGTGAAAAAATTGGGTAGGTGCCGTGCGGGGAGGATTTGCCACATCAAAAGTCAGTCCTCCTCCAGTAAATTATGAGGTGGTATGTAGTAATTGTGTCAGATTGTAGGGCTAACGTGTCACACAGATTAAAAAGGCAAAGAGATTTTGAGAATAATTCTCAACCTAAAATGCGCCTCCTCCTCCTTAGTTTCACCGCCTCACAGAAGCTTCAGATTAGATGCACAGGAAAAATAGATGAAAAGCACTTCCTAAGATCAGGCCTTGCAATTTCTGTAAGCTTACTAGAGAAATCAGTGTTTGCAAGTGTTGGTAATTAGATGCTGCTGCTGAGATGTGTAAATTAGATGCTGCTGCTGCTGCTGAGATGGATTGCAATTTTAGATGTTTAGATTGTGATGTGGAATTGTTTAGTCACTGTAATACTGTGATTCACTTATGGTTTTATGGTAGTTTTGATTTTGGGGTTGTATGTGTTTTTAACCCTTCCACTGAAGAATACAAACAATACATGGTGGGATGAGATTTAGAAATTGACTGTAAAAGTGGTGCAGAGGACGTCGCTTATGATGCTGAGATTTCGAACCCGGTTGAACTCAGTCTCAAGATGGCTCAAGAAATCAATGATCTCAACCTGATTGTATCTGTTACCAGTTTCTTCGTTTACTAACAGCAAGAAATCCTGCTTGTCTCTGAGTGTTCCATTATTATTAGCACATTCTTTAAAATGTTTTAGTAATATGATGACATCCTTATCCAACCAATCATCTTCATCTCTGCAGCAACACATTCACTAAAGAATACAAAAAGAAGGATGCCTCCATTGCTTAAGATGGCACACCCCTTTTACATAAGGAAGTCAAGCAGCCTTCCTTTGGTTGGGCAAACTTCGTTTTTTATGCTTTCTGCATTTGATTTTGATTTTTTGTTTGATTAGATTTAGTAGTTGTAAAAGGGAACTCTGGAATAATGAAAATGTTTGTTATCTGGGTGTTGTGTATTTGAGGTTTTACTCAATATTTGATCCCAGGATGCACTAGCAATGTTTAAAAAGAGCCACTTCTAGTTTGGTATAAGTGAAAGTTCGCATTTTGAAGGTGGTACATGATGCAGGTCTTCAATTTGTTGTAGTCCCAAACCCATGTATGGTTGTGAAGAAACCATGGGATAAGAACTCACAGAAATACATGCATCAGGCTCGTATAATCAAATAGAAATGTTCAAGAAATTGAAAACTCCGGTAATGCAATTGAAATCAAATCTTGTCCAATCTCAAAGTTCATTTGAATTCAGCATTTTTTTTTCAACACAAATTGGAATAATGGATGAACACAAAGCCAACTGCAATAAATGATGCAACACAGGGAGGAAACTGAATATCCATGACCCGAAAAGAGTACTCTCAGGGAGGAGAACTGTCTCCAGAAGAGATGAGAGCTTTGATGTTGAAAAAGCCAGCATCCGAGGCCTTTGTGCCATTCAAAACTTGAGCCACCAGAGTCGGTGTAGGAAATAATTGCGTGATGAAGCTATCAAATTCCCATTGAGAAACTAATATCAAGCTTCTTCAATGGAAACGGTTGTCTGCACCAACATAACCCAGTTTTAGGAGGTAACTTAATCCAGATTTTTTTTTGTGAAAGAAAATGACGAATGGACATGGTTTCTTGCGCATTTGATCTCCAAACTCCATAGGACACAGAGCAAGGGTAGCAGAATACCTCTTCTGCAGATGTTAACTGTTGTACCAAGCATCTTAACATGCTTTTGCCAAAGAGTAAAGCTAATTCTTGATTAAGCCCTAGTGCTTCCAATTACCAAGAAATGAATCTTGATCACCCAAAAGCTTATCTTTAAGAGTACCTGCGTTAACATCCTCCACAAACATAATGCCATCGCTCTGGGAAGACAAACTGAAACTGGATCATTGAAGAAGATGGTTTACAACTGAGTCAATTTACAAAAGCGCATAATGTAGTGCATTCCTGAAAACAGAAATACTAAGATTTGAGGTCCAAATATTTATCGAACATCCAGTGAAATTTCTTATTGAGTAAGACACCAGGAAGTGATACAAGTTACAAAACCTTTGATACAGTTTCAGACAAAAATACAATGAGTCCATAAAAAGTGGTTTTGAAAACAAAAACAAAATAATTTGTTATAAGAAATACGAGGAAAAAATTCAGAATTTTACAGGTTATAGTTTTACATCACTATCTATTAGATAACGCATCAAGACTATAAGTTTTAGGTTTTGAATATCAAGATAGGCAGGGTACCCAACCATCATTTAACTCTGGAACAAGTAAAAAATAAGAAGAGCATTTGAACAGTTGCAAAATTCAGCTGGATCAGACATTAAAGAAACTACAATGTAGTACGCCTCGGCCGAGTCAACCGAGTAACTCGCGAGTAACTCGGGTATCGGCCTTTGGCCGCTACGATCCCTGAAAACTCGGCCGAGCAGGGTATTTTACATTTACTCGCCGAGTCAGTAGTAACTCGGACGAGTCAAGAGTTTTACCGAGTCACCGAGTAACTCGGTAGTACAGGGTCAAATTAGTAAAGTCAGTTTCCAAACATCTTTATAAGTTGTGCGGTCATATTATGAGTGGTGGGATAAATAGATTTAAGAATCATATTTTACAGATAAAAGGGGAAGTGAGAAGTTGTCCTAAGGCTACACCTGAAATGATGAAGAAGATTAATGACAAGAATAAAGAAAAGAATGAGAAACAAGCTCACAAGGAGAGAATTGATAGACTATATAATGAGGATAGCTTAACAATCTTGGAAGAAAGTGATGATGAAGTGGTGGCAGTGGAGACCAAGAAGAAGAAACTGAAAATGAGTGATGTTAGAGGTGCTCTTGATTTGCTGCTTAAATCAGATCCTCAAAAAGCAAAGCAAAAATCAATCAAAGAATTCCAACCAGCTAAAGAACAACTGAAATTAGAAGCTTGGGATGCAATTGGAGCATGGCAAACTGAAGCAGGGATACCATTCAATGCATTCCGGTGCCCATCGTTCAAAGAAATGATCTATAAAATTGGAGAATATGGAAGAGCAATGCCTCCACCGTCGTATCGTCAGCTAAGAACCAATATCTTTAATAATCAGTTGAAAGAAAGAAAGAAATTTGTTGAATCATTTAAGGAACATTGGAAGAGATTTGGGTGCACCATAATGTCTGATGGCTGGAAGGATCAAAAAGAAAGACAAATTGTAAACTTCTTAGTTAACTGTCCAAAAGGAACTGTTTTCTTGAAGTCTATTGATACTTCAGGGATAACCAAGGATGCTGAATACATACGGAAACTCTGCAATGAAGTGATTGCCGAAGTAGGAATAGGAAATATCATTCAAGTTAACAATTTATTTCATAAATTCTTGATTCATTTATAAGTTGATTACAGCCTTTACTATTGATTAGTAGCTACTGAGTTATTGTTTTATTTCATCACAGTTCGTATCCGATAACGGTTCAAATTTTAAAGCTGCTGGCAAAGCTTTAATGAAAGAATACCCTACGCTATTTTGGACTCCATGTGCTGCTCACTGTATCAATCTAGTCATGAAGGACCTTAGCGAACATATTCAACAGATAATTAAAGCTCTTGGCAGGGCCAAGCCACTTGTTTCTTACATCTACAACCATGGAGCAGTATTGAAAATGTTTAGAGAGTTGACGAACAACAGTGAATTGCATAGATCTACTGAAACTCGGTTTGCTACACAGTATTATACATTGAGCAGTCTTTTGGAGTACAGACATGACTTGCAAGTGCTATTTGTTCAAGAAAAATGGATGACGTCTAAATACGCAAGGACATCTGATGGCCAAAGAATGATGGCAACAGTTTCAAGTAATGAATTTTGGGAGAATGTTACTTTTTCCTGTCAAGTGTTGGGTCCACTGGTAGAGGTTGTGAGAATGGTTGATACCGAAAGAAAACCTTTTATGGGCTATATTTATGAAGCTGTGTCTAGATGTAAGGGAAGAATGGAAGAGAACTTAAAGGGAGTTAAATGCAGCGATCAAACATTCAAGAAAATTTTTGAAATCTTTAGGAAAAGATGGGAAAAGAAGATTTGTCATCCCTTGCATTGTGCTGGTTTCTATCTAAACCCAAAGTTTTTCTATAAAATCCCAGCTGAGAAGATTGACAGTGATGAAGCGTCTTAGGTTGTGAAGGAAGGACTTTACAAGGCTATGGAACGACTTATACCTGATCCTAAAGATTATGATCAGGCAATGTTTGACTTGAGGACTTACACAGATGCGGCACGTTCACTAGGAAGCGCTTCAGCTATTAGGACAAGAGATACGATGAGGCCACGTAAGTTTCAACAAAACTTTATATATATATATCTGCATATTCTCATGTTATTCATACTTATGGACAGAACTTTATATATTTTTTTCATGTTTTTTCTCTTGATCAGATGATTGGTGGATACTTCATGGGGTTGGCGTGCCTTGCTTACAAAAATTTGCCATTCGAGTGTTAAGTTTAACTGTTAGTGCTTCTCCCTGTGAGCGTAATTGGAGTACATTTGAAAATGTAAGTCCATACTTACTGCAATGTCTTGTCTTTCGTCAAGTCTAGTTTTTATTTCTTGTTTATTCAAAGTGAGTAACTAACTTTCTACTGTCCAACCAAATTTCAGTTGTATATTCCAAGAAAAGAAACAAGTTTTTACAACAGAAGTTGAGTGAGTCTGTCTTCATCCAATACAATAAAAAGCTACAACGTCGATACGAAGAAGAAAACAAGTACGGAGGCGATGAAGATGTATATCGTCCTATTTTCTTAGAAGCATTTGATGAAGACGATGATTGGCTCATACCAGAAGGTGGAGGATTAGTCAGGGAAGGTGAAGATCTTACTTGGGAACAGGCTAATGCAGCCAGTGGAGCTATGGATGTTGGACCAAGCACAAGGTCAAGAAGAAAGGAAAGATCAGATACTCATCCAACATTCAGTCTTCTCTCTGAAGAACCTGATGATGAAACTCTCCCCCCATCTGATGGTGACAGTGAAGATAGTGATGATACAAACTTTCAATTTGAAATGGATTTTGATAAACGTATGCAAGCTAATAAGAGAAATCGTGCTGATAGAGACGAAAGTGGCGATGAGGAGGGAGATAATAGAATTGAACTTTAGCCTAGAGCTTGGTTAGATGTTTGGAAGTTGATTCTAGTTACTGTAGGGTCTGTAGAGTTTCATTAGATGTTTGTAAGGTGGTGTAGGGTCTGTAGAGTTTCGTTAGATGTTTGGAAGGTGGTGTAGGGTCTGTAGAGTTTCATTAGATGGTTGGAAGGTGGTTTAGGTAACAACTGAAGTCTGCTAAATGGTTCTGAGTGAAGTCTGCTAAATGGTTCTGAGTGTAGTTTATTTTGTTTGTTGGCAGAACTTTTATGCTTGGTTTATGCTTGTTTAAGTAGTTTTCAGGTTTAATACGCAAGAATCAGGTTTTAAAATGTTGATTTCATATATATTGTCATACATTATGTCACACAGTTGCATATCTGGTAGAATTATGTACAGGTATATGAGTAACCGAGTTACTCGGTAGGGATCGGCCGAGTTTTTGAAATACTTGAGGATCGGTCCCCAGCCGAGCCGGGGCCGAGTCACGAGGCGTACTACATTGAGAAACTAAATTTATTGTAATGGTAATTACTGGACGAGCCATACCTGAAACTGAGTAGATGGTTCAATCATCATCTTTGTGGTAGGCACAGTTCGACCAACATTAATGAGTGATAGAGGTAGGCGGAAGTAGTGCTTCTTTCATGATTTCTTTAATACCTTGGATACTAAAGAAAGTAGTGCTTCTTGCTGATCTATAATCCAAGTTTTTTCCCAATATATATAGTCAACTTTGATCTTCTTAGAAAGCTTCCATCATCACAAACACACAGGCCTTCTGATCTAGTGGCGAATACAACCTTCTGCTTCTTTTTTTACCTTTTGTCTTAACCTATAACTTATAGAAAACATAAAATTACATTTTTACCTTTTGTCTTAACCTATAACTTATAGAAAACATAAAATTACATTTGCAGCCGGGACAAAAGGAGATACTCTCTTTATACTTCAACAAAGAAACCAGAGAGTTGGTCTCTTCAATCTATAACTTCACTTTAAAGAGCACAAAGAAAATGCACTGAACTTTTCATTGTTTCAACTTGCAGCTTAAATCCTTGGAGTGTACCAGCCATATCTCTTACTGCACTATCAACTCTGTCACCACAATTTATTGCAGAACTAAACACGCCTTGCTTAGCTTCCTTTCTAACGTCTGTAACAAAAACAACAATTAAAACCTAAGAAAACCCTAAAACCCTTAAATCCATGTTGTGTTAGCAAGAACAGGCTTCAAGTTAATTTAGCGAAATTGTTCAAGAAATCAAAGCAGGGTTTATCAAATCAAGGGTAGGATATCATAGAAATTATATTCAGGATCAAATAAACTCTAGCAAATCTCCAAAAACTTAAAAAAACTATTTGATAACACACGTAGGAGAAAAATTACAAAATCAAGAACAAAACCCACAAAAATTAAAGAAAGAAAATTATTAAAGAATCACCTCAATGCATTTAGCTTTTAGCATAAGGAGAATCACCACTAGGAACTCTACACAAAGAGAATGATAAAGCAGTAGGTTGTAGAAGAATCACCTGAACCTTCAACCTTACCAGCATAACCACCACCTCCAACCTGACCAAAATAAGCTTCAGTTATAGGACCACAACCAGCAAGACCAACAGAATCCTCCTTAGGTACAGCCAAGGAAAACAATTGAGAGCTTTATGCACAACCAACCATTAGAAGCTGATCTTCGAACATACATTCAATCCAAGCTCCAAAAAGCTTTTCAGAACGAACTGATGGAGAGAAAAGTACCAATTCAAAATGAGCATGCATCCAGCTTGGGTAAGTGTAAGCTGTTTATCTTTGTTTTTCAATTCCAGGTTAGGCAGACCATTTATTTTGTATTCTTTAGTGGATGGTTCTAACATAAAACCATAGCCAAACCAAACCATAACCAAACAACTGCACATAATAATCCATTTCAACAGTATCAATACAACCTTCACACATCTCTGATAGAGTAAATCAAGGCGCAATCTAAGAAATCAAGTCTTCAAAATGAGGGCCATCGAAATCTTGCAACACACTTAAATATAGAGCAGTTTTGGTTTCAGAACAGAACTCCTACTATTTCTTTACGTACACATTATGACATTTTATTGTTGGTCCTGAGAAGGCCAGTTACGTGCTCGGGTTTTGTTTGACGAATAACACATGGACAAGTACCTTTTAAGGATAATCCCTGGGGAGTACCAGCCACGCCTTTCACTGCACTATGAACTCTATCACCACAATTTATCACAGATCAAAATAGCGATCCAGCCTTGCATGGATTCCTTTCGAACATCTGTATGAAAGCAACAATTAAAACCCTTTATTTGCAAGAAAACCCTTAACCCCTAGTTGTGTTAGCAAGAACATGCTTCAAGTGACAATTCAGCATGTTCAAGAAATCAAAACAGGGTTCATCAAATTATCGTAGAAATTATATTCAGAATCAAATGAACTCTATCAAATCTCCAAAAACTTAAGAAAAACTATTTGATAGAATCAAACATAACCCACAGAAATTAAAGAATCACCTGAAGACGTTTAGCTTTAGCATACATCTACTCCAGCCAATTCCTCAATCGCCGTAATTCTCTTGGTGACTCCTTGGAAAAAATGTCCCAATAACACAATAAACACCAACAAAATCTATCAAATTAATAACCAGCCTGCTGAGTCAGGCGATGCCATTGTCACTGGGAGCATATGGGAATCCCTCCAATCAGAAAGAACCAGATGGGAGCCAATTGCCATTGTCACCAAGAGCATATGGGAATCCCTCCAATCAGAAAGAACCAGAAGATTGTCAATTCCGAGCCCTAATTATATGGAGGAAACGGTGTACTCTAAAAATGACCTTGAGTTGGAGAATGACTGAACTGCATATATTACAATGATCTCTAATATACTCCCAGCAACAACTGCACATATGCAGAATTGCCCGATTGCCGTCATAACCTAAGCAATAGTTAACCAACATCAAATTAAACATGCACCTGGATCCAACTGCTAGGGTAAGTTTTAAAGTCCATCGCTGGCTAATAAACCCAGATTAAGGAGCCAATTTACTTTTGTATTCTTCAGTGAATGGGTTCTGATAACTAAGAAACCAGCTATTGTAAAACCAGAGCCAAACCAAACCATAACCAAACAACTGCACAGAATAACCTAACAACGAATAATATGAAAAATCCATTTCAACAGCATCGAATATCAACTTCTAATGAATCACATCTGATCTGATAGGAGTAAATCCAGTTGCAATTTAACACTTCAAAATTAAGGCAATCTAAATCTTGCAAACACAATTACATATAGATTTCAGTGATACCTTTTGAATAAATGATTTTAGAGTAAGATTCCTTCTCCTCTTCTTCTTCAGCTGGAGTGAGGCGCAGAAAGAAAATTAGGTTTTAGAACCCAGAACTCTTCCAGTTTCTCTACACATTTTATTGTTGGTCCTGAGATGGATGATGGGCTGTGATACAAGTCCACTGACGGGCTCCGGTGTTTGACGAATAAGTCTAGTTAGTCAATAGGAGAGACATATTTTTTTAATTTTTATCTATTTTGCATTTAATTTATTGGATAAATATTATTACATGAAACTAGTTGGAAGCCTAACAAGCTAAGCTCCAACGACATACTACTACATTAATTGAACAGGTTGATGTGCTAGTCTACCAGCGGGCCTCATGGGAAACCTTGCCAAGGGGAGCCGAAACGGCGGGAAGGGGGGCGAGATTGTGTCACAAGGGGGGCAAATTAACACTACCTTCCATGTTAATTCCTGCAATATTACGCCATTGGGGACTGGAACCTGGGACCTCCTGGAGCGCATTAAACTTTGGGGAACGGGAATGACCAGCTGAGCTAGGGATATTAACGGATATTCATCAACTAAATATATTTAAAAATAGATAAAAATCATATCCGTAAGAATCATTTTTGACGAATAAGTCTAGTTAATCAATATGATTCTTACGGATATTAACGAGAGTTCTTCATGTATATAGACAAAAATGTTTATAGGACCCAAAATTTTTGTCTCGGTGATGTCGAAGGTAAAAAAAAAAAAAAATTGTCATCTCATGCATCTTTGTGAGTGGCATTAGGATATTCCCTTAGCTTCGGGATATTTTTGGAGGCAATTAAAATGGACATACCTACCGGCCGCCGTCCGGCATCAACTTTATCTGATTCTTAATATTAAATATAATAAAGTTGATCATGAGGTAAGAGCAATTCCTATGGAATGAACAAACCTAGAGTTTGTTCATTTTGATCTCACTATGGGATGAACAAACCAAGAAAATGGATGTTCAAATGGCATGATCTATTCATTTGAACATCGAGTCACTCAACCCGATGCGCGTCTGCGTTGATGTCGCGCGCCATACCCTCTAATTCTGGTGACAACAAAGGTGACGCCCGCGTTTAGTGATGCAATGCGCGATCAAAGGACAAACTCTCGCGACCAACGCCCTAGCGCAGGCGCTCATGAGGATGCCCACAACAAAACGTTAAAACCAACTCACTTTTTCTGATTTTTATCTATTAAATAAATATTTTAATATTTATAATTTTTTAGTTTATATAAATAAAATCATTTGTGGGACCCAATTCTTATTAGTTTAAATAAATAAAATCACTAGTGGGACCCAACTCTTATTAGTTTATATTAATAAAATCACTAGTGGGGCCCAAAATATCAGATTTGTTCATTTTGCCGTATTTCCCATGGTGGAGAATACAGTTTGTTTATCCACGTGGTTCAACAAATTTTTGTTTTTGTTCATTGCCATAGGAATTGCTCAAAGAGGTATAGATGAGATTGTCTAGTATTTTATTCCGGATTCCAGATAACAGCTGTGGGATTGTCTACTTTGGCAAATTTAATCTAGCAGCCTTAATCAAATAATATTAATTTTAAGCTTTATCAAAAGCATCTATAAAATCACAGTTGCAAATGCTGAGAAACAAAATAAACAACTAGCAATCAAGTACTCGCATACACCGGATACACATCACGGATCCACTCCCCGAGTATGATAACGTTGAGCCGAATAATCAGTTAGCAGCAGATGAGCTCTTTCCCTGGTATGATCATATTACGCATGATGCCGACTTGGACCTAAAGCATTTTGCACGTAGGACGTCTGGCGTCTTCTCAAATGAAAAGAAAGAGGCAAGTTCAAACTAAAACCTTACTTATTTGTTTCATTTCGGTACTGAGATTGATTTGTATCTTCCCTATATTCTTATTCTATATTCAGAAATGCTGGAATAATAGGTGTGGCAACAAGTGCATAATGTTGTTTCCAAAGGGTTTTCAAATCACTTGGGGGGATAACACAAGTAATTGGAAATGGCTTCCAATAATAGAGCCATCTGCAAGGTGAGGGAATAACTAGATCCATTATCAGATTTCGGTAATCAATTCGACCCGGGTGGGCGGATTGGAATTTCCCACGACTTTATCATAGCTATCACTTCTAGTTATCTTCTTAATGTGTTGAAATTTTTGCAGTGGCGATGTGGAGATTGAAGTGCCTGAACTTGTAGCTGTATGTTGGCTGTCTGTGCATGGGGAACTAGACATATCAAAATTCAGTCCTGGTGTATAAATTATGAGGATGTATTTGTAGCGATGTTTCAAGAAGGTGGTTCAGTATGGGGCGTACCTGCGGAAATGTGGCTAGAAATCTCAGATTCAGAAAGTGGACTTTAGACCCGTGAGAAAATCAAAGTGGATGGAGATTCATGTTGGAGGTTTCGTAACACCAGAACCGCCTGGTGGTGATTAAGGAAATGAAATCAATTTCTGGCTGTTTGAACAAGAAGTGTTGAACTGGAAAAAAGGACTTGTCGTCGAAGGAGCCATTATTCGCCCCAAGAAATAAAAATCTGGGTTTCGTTCCTGTTAAGTTTGTACTCTGTTTGTCATTAGCATTGTTATTCAATAAGAAACTGAAGACTCTAATAATGATACAAACTTGAATTTCATTCCATTTTAAGTTGTTGAATCCATCATTTTCATTTTTTTCAAGGGAAACACATAATGAAAAAGCAAAAACAGATACAAAAATGAAAACAAGTATACAAAAGAACTAGGCCCAACAGGAATTCAGGAACACATTAAGGAGGACAACTAATGGAAAGAGGCCCAACTGAGTATTTATGATTGAACCCTGTTTTAGGGCATACGTAAAACTTTGAGGGCATACAAAATAATATTCCCATCTTGGGTGACCTTATAAGGGGTACCCTATGTCTAGTTCAATTACCTATCTATCCTTACCCTTAATACAAAAACCTAAAATCAGTTTTCTAAAAATCAAAATCAGTTTCCCTTAACATCTCTTCTTCTTCCTCCTCTAGCCGAACTTTCCCCTTCCCGCGAATATCTTTTTCATTACCGTGATTAATCGTCGATTCGTAAAAATTTGATCGTCAATTAAACTCAACTACATAATGACTCGTACAAAGAAAAAAGCAGAGACTAAGCAAACCAAATCGTCTTCTAATCCATCAATTGAAGATGAAAGTGTAGAAACTGAAAATCAACCACCAATTGAACCAGAAAATGAACCAACTACATATCCAACTTCGGAAATGAGGATAAGAAAGTAACTTTTACAAACCCAATCTCTTATTTGTTGTTTTTCATCAATTAAATGGGTTTAATTCAAAAAAAATAGTGTTTTTGACGGTTACAGTGCTGGGTTCGACTCAAAACTGAGTTGCGTTTTTAGTCGAACTGTTCTTCGCAAAAGCTTCCTGTAAGTGTATATGAACAGTTCGGCATGAAATTTCATGAAATTTCAAGTCGAACCTAGTCACAGATAGAGATGCATAGAGGGTTCGGCATATTCGATAAAACTATTTTACGCCGAACATATGTTTATTTTCACAAATCGTATAAGTATATGAGTTCGGCTTGAAAGCGTTTTTGTAATATAAGCCAAACATGTCACTGTGTTTAAAAATCAACTAATGGTGGTAGGGTTCGTCTTGAAAGAATTTTTGAATTATAAGCCGAACAACTCACTGTGTTTAAGAATCAACTGATAGTTGTTGAGTTCGGCTTATATTTTCTTTTTCGGGCTAGCCGAACCTCTTGATTTACTTCGGAAATTTTTCTTTGGTAGTGATAGAATTGGTTAGTGTTGACATATAATGACTTTGTTTAGTGTAGTGCATTTTTCTTCATCTTTGTCGGTTGATAAATTCCAAAATCGCACGACAAACATGAAGAAAATGCACTACACTAAACAAATATTATTACATTTCAAATGTTATCTCCTACATTTCGTGAATTATGTCTACGGGATCAGGTTTATTTTCCATCGGTACATGTCCATCAAGCACGATCTACAAAGAATAACACAAGGTAAGATAATACAATGAAAAATTAATGAAGAGGTTCGGCTAGTACTATAATCTAAATACGTGCCGAACCTAGCACATTTACGAGGTTCGGCTATTACGATATTCATAATAAGTGTCGAACCATGTATTGTCAAAAGATTCGGCTCTTACGATTTTTACAATATAAGCCGAACCTTTAACGAACTTTCTTCCAGAAGTTCCAGTGTATGGTTCGGCTCCTTATAAAAATTTTAAACTAGCTGAACTATGGTCTTCAAAGTAGGTTCGGCTCATAATTATAACACTTTCATCTAGCCGAACTGTTCATCCAGACTCGCCGAACCTTAGTGAGAAAACACAAACTTTTGATTGTTTAAGATATAAGTGTACCTGTGTATTAGAAGTATTGGGTTTCTCATATATGTATTCACCATCTGGATTTGGCTCATAAAAATCATCACCTTGAGTTTTTGCTTGAGTTTGAGTTTGGTGAAGATTGACCCTCCTCATCCATTGAATCAAAATACAAGCTTTTTTCTCACTTTCCCCTTCTCCCTAAAAAAAAAAACCTAACTTTTTTTTTCTTCCTCAAAAATTTTCATCTACTCAAACATATATAACTAAATTAGCTTAATCACTAATCATTAATCATTAATCACTAATCAGGATTATTATTATCATTAATTAGCACTAATCCTAAAAGGGCAGATTTTCCGCCCTAAAACAGGGTTCTTACGATCCAAAGAGAGTACTAATTTCAAGGATGAAAACTTTAACCCAAATGAGAGCCTTGACGTTAAAACCTGAAAGGTATGCCACCAGAACATATTAGAAAGCTTTTCAATATTAAGAATGATTTTACTCCTGAAGAAGAAGCAGAGGTTAGAAGAGAGAATCATTGGGCTTTTGAGTAGTCATTTCTTCTAGAAATTACTGAATTTTAGAGAAATTTTGGGTTTTACACTAGTACTATTTTGCTAGAAATTTCTGCACATTGATTTTTAGTTACACTAGTATTATTTCAGATTTAGGGACACTAGTACTATTTCAGATTTCATTAGGTCTAATGCTTATTGATTATGATGGGTTTGCTTATTGATTCTGGTTTTGGTGAAATTCTTGGGTGCAATTTGATCTTGAAATTGTTTTTCCCCTGTTTCAATTTTATACTAATTAGAGCTATGTAAGACTTATGAAACAAAGAAATTATGAGTTTGTCTTTGAAAATTGTTGTGATGAAATATGTTAGGTTTCAAGTTACCTATGGCCAATCGGGGATCATTTTTTGGGTGAAAGTACGTAAGTTTTGAAGCTTGAGTTGTTGCATTCCAAGTTGCAGGAGATCTGTAATGTTGTTACCTAGGCGTCGGCGTGTCGCTTGAGCAGGGCACTTGCCATCCTGCTCGTAAAGCCTATGTATAGTTTTGCATATTCCAACTATAGGTTTTAAAAATATCATCAACCTTGGACTAATCATTTATCTGAATTAGACAGACACCAGTGTTGGCAGTTCTTTTGGGCAGTTTTGAAGCCTGAGCAGCTGCACGCAAAATTGTATGGAAAGTGTAATGTGTTACCTTTGTACCACCAAATCTGAGCATGAGCAAGGCACATGTTAGCCGCCAACAGTCTCTAAATGTATACTTAGGTTCACAAAATGCGTTTTAGATTCTAACTAGTCTTAGAACGATAAATTTAAAAACCTTACCAACATTGACTCAATGTTGCTATAGGATTAAAGAAACACTAGCGATGGTCTCTAATTTCAAGCTAAATTTTTAGGACAAAGAGAGATCAAGTTTCATATGAATATCTGATTTAAGGATATGAATCTGGTCAAGAGCATTTTATTATTTGGGAGATTAAAGTTTCTTCAAATTGACTAAATGTGTATATATTGTTCAAACTCGACTAGTAGATAAACAACCGAGCAAAAATTGAACCTGACGTGAATCGAACACGCAACCTTCTGATCTGGAGTCAAACGCGCTACCATTGCGCCACATATCGTGGGTGAAAGTGCTCCTGCTGCACATGGTACTTGTTTTTGTGAAAAGTAAAACAACCACAGTAGGAAACATTTGCAAAACAAACCCACATTGAACAACATAAAGCAAAACCCATCTCGGATTGGCATTACTGTAGACTTGTCATACCAATTCAAGCTCTACATTATGAGACGATTTTAATTCCGAGTTACTTTTCACCTAACAAAAACTTGCTATTCAAGGAAACAAGGATTCAAGGCCACATAAACCCAACAAAAGCTGTGTATATAAGACAAACCACTGCTGCCTGCCTCATTTCATCATTTCACCTCTGAAAACCTCTTGGGTTATCGTGAGGCTATCCGTTAATCTATTGGGTTTTCACCTTCAATTTTCAACAATGGGTTCATCTTCTTCAACACCAGAATCACTAGATGTAGAGAAAATGATGAATAATTTGAAGTTGAAAGAAAAGGTAGAAGAAAGTTTCCAAAACTCTGTAACTGAGGCTGGTGCTTCATCTTCACTAACATCAAAAGAAGAAGAAGATGTAATGGAAATGAAGAATTTGAAGATTCAGGAAACTGAAAAAGAAGTATCAGTAGTACTTGTTACCCCTGAATCTGATACTCAAGATGAAGCTGGGGGATCTTCTTTTGTTTCTTCAAAGGGGAAACCAAAATCAATGGCGATTCTAAAAAGTTATGAGGGTGATACTTTTGAAGTTGAAGAATCAATTGCTATGGTATCTCTAACAATCAAATATATGATTGAAGATTTTGGTACTGGAAATGAGATGGATTAACTAATATTTCAAGTGAGATCTTAAAGAATTGTGTTTCTTAAGAAACATGCTGGTGAGGAAGAAGATAGAGATGAGGATGAGAAACAAGAACTGAAAAAGTGGGATGAAGAATTTGCTGAGGAGTTGAAAAGGGACCACACCACCCTTTTTCAGATGATTCGTGCTGCTGATTACTTGAATGCTAAGTGTTTATTGGATGTAAGTTGCCAAGCCTGTGCTGATTTGATCAAAAATTTTCCACCAGAAAATATTAGCAAGGTTTTCAATATCAAAAATGATTTTACCCCTGAATAAGAAGCAGAAGTTAGAAGAGAGAATTCTTGGGCTTTTGAGGAGTGATTTCAGTTGAGATTTAGGGGTTTCTTTGGTAATCTGTTAATTGTTTCAAGAATTGCTAAATCTTCGTAAGAGATTTTGGGTTTTAATAGGACATTTTGTAGTGAGAAGAAGTGTTTTGTAGAGGAAAATTATGCTATGACTTTAATACTAAATAGTAGAGATTTAGGGACTTCTAGTTACAAAGTACTACTTTAGATTTATTAGTACTAATGCTTAATGGAGTTATCTCCTTGGTTATTTATGAATCCTAATAGAGATCTCTAATGGTATGTGTTTGCTTATTGATTCCGTTTTTGGGGACTTCTTGTGTGCATATTTAATTTGATCTTGAAATGGTTTCAATTTTATTTCTAGTACTATTTGGGATCATTACATGGAAATATTTTTTGGACTCAACTCTCAAGTGGCTTATGGCCATTGGTCAGTCGGAATTCAATATGAGACGATAACTGTTTGGCCGTAGCCTGTACGTTAGTTGTGAAGCTTGTGCTGCTGTAGCAAATTGTAAGGAATTTGTAATGTTTTACTAGTGTACCACCACGCTTGAGCTGGAGCAAGACAATTGCCAACCGACAGTTAAATCCTCTGCATGCGTACTTCCAGAAAATGCTAGTTCTAATTTTGCAAGATTCCAATCTTACTAACCTTGGCTAATCGTTGATCAAACACTAGTTTGGCCTCTAATTTCAAGCTAATTTTGTAGGACAAATAAAGTAGAGATCGGGTTTAACATAAATTTTTGTGACGGATATGACCTGGTTAAGAGCATTTGTACTTCATTTATAGGATGTACATAGTAGTTGGTATCTAGACATATAATTGAAGTTGAAGATGATTGTGCTGATAATGTTATTCCTACAAGTGAGTAGTCTCCTTAATTTTCTCCCTCATTGTCGCTGATATCAACGATTTCAACAACACTGCCAATATCCAGAATACGGGAACTTGATGCTCTTACACCTTTTTGTTGTTTGAACAAAACTAGATCGTTGGCAGGAGGTGAGTCTGCTAGAAAATGGATAATGTCAAATATATGATGAAACCGAAGATGTAACTTGGGAATGTTTAAATGCAATTGCTGACAAACAATGTAAAACATGTAATCATGGTATGCACTTACATGAACACAAAGAGAAACAAAGGACATTGCGCGAAAGCCATTCTAACTAAAGACAAACAATTAAAACACTAAATAAAAAGGATATAAATTATACCTCCAGAGAAGCGTACACCATCAAGATTTACTTGTAGTGAAGAAGAAGGTTTGAAACTGGCAGGTGTAAAAGTAGAATTCAGACTCGTTTCACTTCTTGCCAAGTGCGCCTGATTAGCTGCATGGATTCTGCCATCCATATCCCTGCAAGTTACTTGGTTTTGCAAGGCTCTCAATGTTGCATTTTTTTCCTCCATTTTTAAAAGTCGTGCCTCCAACTCCGCAAACATCTATCTTTCTTTAGCTTCCATCTTCTTAATTGCCTCCTCCAAGTGAAAAATTCTTTCCTGCGCAGTCGTCTCACTATCAATTAAAACAATTCCTTCTTCAATTAAACCTTTGATTTGCTCCTTCATTCCAATGCATTTGTTCCTATAGCCTTCACGTTCTTGATCAAAACCATTGGTGACTACCAGCAGCTTCTCCAATTTCGTTTCCTTCGGTCCCAGATTTGCTGACAAACCTTCACACTTGATTTTATAAGCTTCCAATTTTTTTCCCAACTCGATTTCATGATTCCACGAGACGGTTCCTTGAATCTCCATTTCCATACACTTCCTTTTCATATCTTCAATTTCCTCAGCATCTCTTCCCCAACTTCAAACCCTCAACCTCTCTATTGATTTGCATGTAAGATTATTTCTACACCGTCAGAAATATCTCTTGGTTACATATGAATAATCTAAGATAATCAAGACATTGCTAGACATGCATCTTAGGTTACTAAGGAGTTATTATCTTAAGTTTCAATAAGGATTTAATACCTTATTAACTCTCCCTTGATGGACGGTTGAGTATTAAAAGTTAATGTTAAAAATCCTAGGAACTCGGTCCTTCCTCTGCCTATAATTGGAATACAATACCCATCAATATTGTATTCAATAATTAACAACTCATTACGTAAAAGGTGAAGAGGAAGAAACCAAGACCTCCACAAGGTATTATGTAGCAAGGTGATTCAAGGGCATTTTAGGAGAATTACTTGGATTCAATATCAATGACATCGACAGGTATATATTCTATACACATGTGATTGTCATGTAGTTCAAAGATCCTACATCATGAAATATAAAACTTACTCCCTCCGTCTCTAAAAGATAGGCAGGTTTGTGTGTATATTCTATACACAAACCTGCCTATCTTTTAGAGACAGAGGGATTATATTTGGCATCTAGAGAAAGGTTTTAGAACACATGATCGTCCATTATATGGTATGTTATATTATGTATATATGAATCCATCATCAAGTTTGTTGGATCTGTAATAACGATGTGTACGGATCATGATTTATTAGCATATATCTTATTCATTTTCCCGCTCCACAAATTAGCATATTGATGTGATTCATATTTGGCGTGATGCATGTATAATGACGTTCTTTGATGTGAACCACGCATAAAGTAATTAAAATCATGTTTTTTTTGTTTCATGCATATTGGTTACGTTTTAAAAGATTCACTTTTGTATTTAAATTTGTAAAACCATGACTGTCCGTAGGTTTTAAAAACAAAACATGCAAACATATTTAATATTTTCTTTGATCCTGATAAAGATATAGGCTCACCTATAATGTTTGTTGTTTTGTTTGTATGCATGTTAGGCTTTGTTATATCAAACCCAAAACCTTAAGTAATGAGAATATGTTTTATATATATTTGTTTGTTAATGTTTACTGGGTTGCTAATGAAAACATGCCTAATACGGTCATAAGTTTCTATTTTTGAGATTAAGTTGACATTTGACTAAGACCATTTTTGTTTGAGTTTGACCATAATATTGACTTTGATTGTTAACTTTGGTCATTGACTTTTTGCGTTGAAAAATCTGTTGACTTCAGACTTTGACTGAACAAGTTCTTAATTGGATCTGGTTTAGACTTGATTAGTATCAAATGTTATCTAATTTGAACATGTTTATCATAAAACTATTTTTATGAATAAAGTATACCTATTATTATGCTTCCTCTTATAAAAATCATTTAAGAATAACGTATAATGATTTTTCATAGAATAACTTCGTTAAATGGACGAGAATATTTTATAAACTAGTATTGCATTATGGTATGGTTTATGAGAGAGTCGATTGTGCTATGTTTCTCACTCAACGTTGATTGTTTAATTATATAAGGTTATTGTGCTTGCGTTTATTATTTCGGACTCTTTAGCTATCACTATAGTGATATTAGAGTGTTTCAACTTAGCAATAATCATAATGTTATTGTAAGCAAAAATTCACCAAACCGTTAAGTTAGGGTTTCACAATTACCAAATATATGATAAGGACATTATTGTTAAGTTATTTATCAATCACCACATTGATGTCAAAATAACTTTTGGTCCATAATCATCGATCGTTAAATGGTTACACTACTGTTTTACTTAAATATATTAGAACAATTACCCACTGGTGATTTGAGTTCACATATTTCAGAGAAAAACTGAAGGATATGATCTTATTAATTAGATTATATATTATGGATCTGAATCATTTAAGTGTGAATGAGCGTCTAGTGTCATTCTCTTTATTTTCTACTTTGAGTACCAATTTTGACCATATTTTCTAGACATAGAATAAAAATCATAATTAACTAAATGACACATGATTTTATGCTATTTAAGGGCAATTCTCTTGAACTAAACTCATTACCGTCCGGTTGAGTAAACCATTACGAATTTTCTATCGTTCATGTCAAATTATGTTCTATTATATCCAAAACTTGATTAGTACATCCTTTAAAGAAATTTAAGCTTAATTGTTTATCTAGATAAATTTTATATTTGTTAAAAATGATGTCCATATCGCCTATTTTAAACAACCTGCATCTTTATCAACCTTATAAATACTTATTTATCGTAATCTTTAAAGACGGTATCGAATCTAATTATAATTGCATTAAAGAGTGTTCTTCAACGAATCTTCATTATTGAATCATTATTGCACAATGATTGATCATGGGTTACGAACGGTTCATCATGTTTGAATATTAAATTAAGTTGTGTTGATGTTTTTTCACAATTTATATATGACACGCTTTCAAATAAATGTTTACTATTAATCTTTTAGGCTTACTCGTAATTGTTTACAATCGATTAAATGTTGATGTGGTATTTGCAATTGTACATGTTTGGTACATTGTTTAATTATCACCACAGTGGTACTGAAATCTTGTGTTGTGAATGTAGTATATTTTGAGTCCCCTTAGTTTGGTTTTACGATTAGAACAAAACTGCTCACAAGTAGTTTTGGTTCACACGTTTAAACAAACATTAAGATTGTCTAAATAGTTCATGTGTGTGTGAAATAATAGCCACCCACGGGTGACTCCAATTCACAATGTGTCAGGATGAACATTAGATTAATATGAGTTTTTTAATATATTTTAGGACGAGATTCACCCACAGGTGATTCCAGTTATCGTATTCAATAAACATAGTATTGTATCTTGAGAAGATAAAATATCCACAAATATTTTTTTATCTCGCTTTGAGCCTTGATAAGACTTTACCCACAGGAAATTCTTATTGGAGGAATGAAACTAGTGTAAGTATAATTGTTATGTATCGCTATTACAAATACTAGCTTTGTTCTTAAATTAATGATTATGATTATTTTGTAGACTTTTTATGGTTCAATTTTTGGTGGATACATTGTTTTATTACCTGATGATTTTTCACATTATTGTGTACATCTATCAATTGCATAATAAATCTCAATCAGTGGATGTTCTCTTGGACATTCATTATTGAAATTGAGAGGTAATTATAGAGAAAGTGAAAATCATAAGTATGACAAAAGGTGGTGGATATTGTGAAAGATATTAAAAAAATAAAAATAAAATAAAAATATCCTAAATCTTTTACCTTGTATCTCCAAAAGTTTTGAATTGTTTCTCAATGCACGAAGATAATTTGGAACTTTTAATTGGGGGATATAAAAAGTAATTGGGGGATATAGATTACTTCTCCCAACCCATGGTGTCTGATAAGGGGTGATTTTTGGGTATGAAAATACTAAAATACTCTTTGGTTAATTAAAAAACATTATGAAAATACCATAATACCCTCTCTACTAAAACAATAAAATCAAAAAACCAAAACATATATCCCCCATTTCTAATTCAAGACTTAAAACTTTGTTAGGGCTTTAGTTTACGAAAAAAAATTTCAGTGTTCTTCATCGTTCTTCGTCGATTCAAAAATTTCTTCGTCGATTAACCAACCCGAATCATTAACAATGCCTCCACGAAAGAAACCAAATGCCCAATCCAACTCAACATCATCGATTGCTCAACAAAAACAGGCGGAAAGACTTGCTAAGATTGCTCAAGAGCAAGAACACGAAGAAGCAACGTTATCTGACGATCAACTACACAAATATATGGCTTCTGTGAGAAGGTAAGTCATTTAAAACTACTTTGTAGGTGTTTAATTCGATGTATGGCAATGGTTTTAGGTTAGAATCGCGAAACCCTAACTGGAACAGTTGAGTTTCAGAGAGTACCGGCATTGAAATTCGTATGAATACAATCTTGGGTTTTGTGTTCCGGCATTCAATCTATGATGAATACGGTGCTTAGGTTTACAACCTCAGAATAACCAGAGACTGAATTTTCACTACCGGCATTCAATCTAGGATGAATACAGTGCCGGTTTTGTAGTACCGGCAGTGTTTGATAATGATTCGTGTGTGCCGGTAGTGGACTAAAAACATACAGAAGCGTTTAGAATTTGCCAACAGTACCGGCATTGTTTTTTGGATTCATTCCATGCCGGTGTTGAGTACCGGCATGCGTTTCTAATATTTCGAGCATGCCGGTAGTACTCTTAAAACATACAGGAGAGTTTATGAATTTGTCACGATCTGCAGGCATAGATTTTGGTTTCATTACATGCGGTTTATGTCTACCCGGCATTGTTTTTAATAATTCGAAAATGCCGGTAGTGGACTTAAAACATACAGGAACATTGTCAACAATGCTAGGCATAGATTTTAGGTTTCATTTGTATGCCTAGGTGGTACCGGCACTATCGACTATCAATGTGTAATGTTAGGAACATTGTCTGGCGTGGTTTAGTTTAAGGTATTCAATGCCGGTACTAAAGCTGAAGTTGAGTTGTCTTATATTCATTGCTTTCCGTGTGCTTACGATATAGGTCAAAAGCAAAGGAAGCCAACAAAAGAAAAAAATAAAGATGTTGTCACTAAGAGAAGAAGGAGGGACGGTCTTGATACTCCTCGCCCTCGCCTCCTCGAGGGAAAGATGAAGGTCGTAAGATTCGTTTGGGGGCTGGTACAAGAGGGATAATTTGGGAGAGTGGTGGTGACCGTAGTCGACTTGCAATCCGTGAGCACAATGAGCAAGATGAGCAAGATGAAGAGGAAAGTCAATTAGCAAGCCAAAGCGAAGTTGGTGGCCCAAGTCAACAACCAACACAAGACAATGGCAAGAAGGGGAAGGGCAACGTCAAAGTGAAAGTTAAGGGTTCTCACCTTCCTCACATTGATGACATGATTCCGACCTTGATCGTGGTAGAATTTGGGGCGAAGCTCCTAACCGAAAATACTATTTGGATACAAGGACTCGTGGGCTCGTACTATCTATCAAACCTATGTAAGCATTTTCTATCTTGTACATATGTATTGTTGTGTATTTATGTAAAATCTCTTAATTGTATTGTCTCTCCTAATTGTAGGATCATAAGAAGGCTGTGCGTGTTTGCCGAAACCAAGGCGCGGATGGTTGGAACTTGTCCGAGGAATGTGAAGAGGTCCAAACAATAGTAAAGGATTCTGGTCTATATGCTTTGGTTGAAAATTATGTGAAGCCTGATTCTGTTACCGTCAATTGCTTCGTCGAAAGGTATCATGGTGAAACCGATACCATGCACTTCCCTTTTGGGGAGATGACCTTCATCCCTGAAGATTCTCAGAACATTCTAGGCTTGAATGTTATCGGCAAATCAATTGCGAGAAGGAGTTGAGTCTCTAGACCTAGAATGGTCGAAGTTGCAGTCGACTAACAAGCTATTTGGTTGGGACTACAAAACTTCTCGTGGAGAGCTTTTATGAATCCACGTCCTGGGTAAGACAAAGACAATCAAGTTGATTTGCTTAAGAAGAATTTTGAAAAGACAAAGAAAAGAAGTTTGGAGGATGGATAGGACCTAAACAAATTCGTTATCTTTGCGCCTTTGCTTACCTCGTTTTACATCTTGGGCACTAGGGTATTCCCGACACCAATGGCAACAGGTTAGTGCGAACTACCTTCAAGACTTGGATCCGTTGGAAGATGTCTATGGATATTCTTGGGGCACCATGATAATGGCACATTTGATGATGGAGATGAGAAGGGCCTCTAAGGCTAAAACCAACCAATTTGTGCGGAATTTCACTCTCTTTGGGTAAATTTGTTCTTAAACTTATGTTATTGTGTATATTGTTCATATGTACTCTTATCGTGAACTTAGAAACAAAACTTATTGCTTCACATTGGAATAGGTGTGGGCTTATGAACACTTCCCAACCTTGTTCAAGGCCTACCCCTCCTTGAAGATCATAGATCTTCCAGAGCCAGATACGCCTCTAGCTAAGAGATACGAGTTCAACAGTACTCCAAAGCCCGGTAACATGGGTCGACTGATCGATATGAGATTGGCTTTGGACACAATGAGTACCAAAGATGTTGTGTTCGACCCTTACAAGGAGGCTAGAGGAAACAGGCAGGTTTTGAGGTTTGGTAACGTTGCATTTTACAATGGGCCGTTGTTCCACCCAAAAGGATACGTTATGGCTAATCCTACGCGTGTGATGCGTCAACTTGGATATAAGCAATTAGGACTTTTCCAGACGGCCTCTTTTCAATGTTTTCATCTCGACCTTCCTCGGTGTTATTCAACTCCAAATCGGTTGCATGTAGAGTATGCTCCAAAACCGGACCCAGCAGATTGGAGGGATAGGGAACCACGTCGTTTGGTAGATTTTAGTCAGTGGGAAAAGTTCGAGATTGCTGAAAACGGTGATGAAGTTGATGCCGATTACATGGAAGAGTACCGGAATGGTCACATCCTTATGTCGTCCCGGATGACGTCCAAGTTCCTCCCCGGAAAAACCCTCCAGTTCAACTCCCTTTGAGGCACCGCCTACGATGACCCAACTAAATAACACCGTTGGATTGCTTGTAAGTATTGTTAATTGCTTCGTCATTTAATATACACATAATCATATATGTATACTAATTATGTGTTTGTTATATTAAACTAGCGGCGTCGGCTTGGCAAGTTAAAGAAGACAAAGTGATGTATATGTTGAATTGAAGTTTTTAATTTTAGGGTTTATCCCATAGTAGAAAACACAAAGTGAAATCATGTTGCTTAGTCTTTCTACTACACTAATAGTAATTTTTAAAATACCAATTTGAAAATCATGCCAGATTGTATGTCCTGAATCCAGATTTTATTGCATGCCTTTACCGGCATACATATTTAATTGAATACCATGCCGTTCCCTGTCCCGGCTTTGTATATTTCATCAATACTATGCCGTTTTCATTAGCCTATTTTGTTAAAATCTCTCAGTACTAAAATCCCACAAGATTAGGCATCTAAGCTTACTTCTTAACAATGCCGGTTCTAAGTGCCGGCGTTGTCGATATGTTAACTTACTATGCCGGTGTTCTGTTGCAAAAAATGTTCATTCTCCGTCTAAAATTCAAAGACAACCGGCATCATATATTAATTGATTAGAATGCCGGCACGTATGCCGGAACTCATGTTAAGTTCGATTTCTATGCCTATTGTCATTATATAACTCGGTTTACATATTGGCACATAGGTCTAGAGCACCACAAAAGAGCAAAGGAAAAGGCAAAGTTGTTTTAGAAGCAAAACGTAAGTCTTCTCGACATAGCCGTCACGATCAGCCTCTTGCTAAGGTCACAATCGGGATCAACCTATAAGCTACCCAACCAAAGGTGATGATGATGATGAGTGGAAACATATCCTGCATACGAACGAGCGGTGGATCATCCTCACAAGAAGGTGGCTTAGGACAGGCCGATGTCGGAGTATAAGCCCTAAGATCGGTGTAAAGGCACCCCCAGCCCACTTTCCTGATAAGTATGACATGATTCTAGACCGCGATGATGGCAAACATTGGGGTGAACCGATAAACCCGCAACTCTT